>VWZK01002544.1:0-14754 GCA_013396935.1 Baryphthengus martii | reverse complement strand
CCTGGAAAGGTGATGGAACAGTTCATTCTCGAGGTCAGCTCATGTCTAAGCATGTGGAGGAAAAGAAGGTTATCAGAAGCAGTCAGTATGGAGTCACCAAGAGGAAACCATGTTTGAACATGATAGCTTTCTGTGATGGTGTAATTGGCTGGGTAGATGAGGGGACAGCAGTGGATGTTGTCCACCTGGACTACAGCATGGCTTTTGACAATGTCTCCTGTAACATCCATAGAGGTATGGATGAAGCCCTGAGTGGATAAGGAATTGGCTGGATGTTTGCGATCAACAGTTTAATTTCCAGGTGACTACCAGTAACAAGTGATGTACCTTCTGGACTGGTACTGGGACTGATGCTAATATCTTTGTTGGTGACATGAACAGTGGGATCAAGTGTACCCTCTGCAAGTTTGTGGATGACACCAAGCTGTGTGGTGCTGTCAACATGCTGGAGGGAAGAGAAGCCATCCAGAGGGACCTTGACAGGCTGAAGTGGTGAACCCATGCTAACCTCACGAACTTCAATAAGGCAAAGTGCAAGGTCCTGCACTGTGCAAGGCAACCCCAAGCAAAAGTAAAGACTGGGTGGAGTACAGATAGAGAGTTGTTCTGAGGATAAAAGACATGGGTGTGCTGGTTGATGAAAAGTGCAATATGAGGCAGCAATGTGCAAATGCAGCCCAGAAAGCCAACCATATCCTGGGCTGCATGAAAAAAAAGCATGGCCAGGAGGCTGAAGGAGGTGATTTTTCCCATCTACTCTGCTCTTATGAGACCCCACCGGAGTACTGCATCCAGCTCTGGAATCCCCAACAAAAGAAGGACATAGACCTGTGGGGCATGTCCAAAATAGGTCTATGAAGATGATCAGTGGGGTGGAACACCTTTCCCACAAGGACAGGCTAAGAGAGATGTGCTTGTTCAACCTGGAGCAGAGAAGACTCTGGGGAGACCCTATTGCGGCCTACCAGTATCTGAAGGAGTTCTACAAGAAAACTGGGGAGGGACTTTTTACAAAGTGATGGGACAAGTGGTAATGGTCTGAAACTGGAAGAGGGTAGATTTAGACTGGAAATAAGAAGGAAATTCTTCACTCTGAGAGTAGTGAGACACAGGAACAGGTTACCCAGAGAAGCTGTGGATGCCCCCTCCCTGGAAGTGCTCAAGGATAGGTTGGATGGGGCTCAGAAAAACCTGGTCTAGTGGAAGGTGTCTCTGCCATGGCAGAGGCTTTGGAAGTAGATGATCTTTAAGGTCCCTTCCAACTCAAACCATTTTATGATTCTATGATTCTATGATTCTATGATTCTATGATTCTATGATTCTATCATTTATGATTCTATGATTCTATGATTCTATGATTCTATGATTCTATGATTCTATGATTCTATGATTCTGTGATTCTGTGAAGTAAGTTCAGGAAGTATGGATAAGATGAGCGGACAGTGAGGTGGATTGAGAACTGGCTGAAAGACAGAGCTCAAAGGGTTGTGATCAGTGGTGCAGAGTCTATTTGGTGGCCTGTAGCCAGTGATGTTCCCCAGGGATCAGTAATTTGTCTTGTTCAACAGATTCATCAGTGACCTGGATGAAGGGATGGAGTGGATCCTCAGCAAGTCTGCTGATGATACAGAACTGGGAGGAGTGGCTGACACACCAGAAGACAGTGCTGCCATTCAGACAGAGCAGGGCAGGCTGGAGAGCTGGGCAGAGGGGAATGTAACGAAGGTCAACATGGGCAAGTGTAGAGTCCTGCACCTGGAGAGGAATAACTTTGTGAATCAGTACAGGTTGGGGGTTGACCTGCTGGAAAGCAACTCTGAGGAGAAGGAACTGTGAGTCCTGGTGGACAGCAAGCTAAGCTCGAGGTCGCAATGTGATCTTGTGTTCAAGCAGGCCAATGGTATCCTGGGATGCATTAAGAAGAATGTGACCAGCAGGGCAAGGGAGGTTCTCCTCCGCCTCTACTCTGCCCTAGTGAGGCCACATCTGGAATAGCACATCAGTTCTGGGCTCCCCAGTTCAAGAGAGACAGAGAACTACTGGAGAGAGTCCAATGGAGGCTACAAAGATGATTCAGGGACTGGAACACCTGTCTTAGGAGGAAAGGCAGAGAGACCTGGTTCTGTTTAGGCTGGAGAAGGGAAGACTGAGAGGGGATCTTCTCAATGCTAGTCAGTATCTAAAGGGCAGTTGTCAAGATAATGGGGCCACTCTCTTTTCAGTGGTGCCCTGTGATAGGACATGGGACAAGGGGAAGATTTTTCTTTAACACCAAGTAAGGCAACTCATTCTCACCAGGCAGCTGGATACTGATAGTGGTGGAATAATTCTCTACATGTGTGAATATTTATGGGATAACTAACTGTTTACTAGGAAAGAGAGATTGAGAGAGAGACTGAGATTCTACCTGCTCATTGTTAATGTTTTCTGGTCACTCCAAATTGGAGTAAGAAAAGGAATTAAGAGACACAATTTCTCCAATTTTAGATGAGAAGAATTGCAACCTTTATCTTGTGTTGCACAGTATTTTAAATAACAGGATGAGAAGCATTTGAGAAGCACTAACCCTGAAGATTAGCTAAGATTCACAGCTGCAAATCTTGGCTGGAGGAGGTGCCTCTCTGCAAACACAATAATTGTTAGCATTTCAAGGAGACTGATGAAAAATACTTTAGATGAGTATATTCCTTACTATCGAGGGTGCCTCTGACCCAGAGGAAACGATCAGCTTCAAGTTATCTATTTAGATAGAAAACAAAATGCATGGTTTTTTGAAAAGGGCAGAAGGAATTAATAAGACCACAACAAGGTCTTATTAATAATTTTCCAGTCTGTCTTCTCTTCAAGGTGTGGGAAAGTGGCCACTTCTTAAACCGTTGGTATTTACAGCTTAATGTTTCAGAGCTTTCTGGGTATTTATGGCCTATCTTACTTCAATATAAATAAAGAGAAACAAAACTTGTTCTTGGTAGGACCCAGATGAATTAGTGCTGGCAAGAGATGACCAATGATGTACCATCTAGACCCAGAAGAAATTAAGGAGATACAGCTCTATTAGAACACCCTTTGATTTTTCAACACTTCCATTGACAGCAGCAGGTTTCTTGAACCATAAGTTTTAATGTGGTAAGTTTTGTGGGCTTGATTTTGTTTTATTGAACCTCTGTGAAGACAAAGAAGAGCTCAATACAGATCATGGCATCATTCCCAGGAGACATAAGGGAGTATACAAAATATTACATAGCAGGATGGCTTCATTAACCATTTTTCTCCTTTAAGTATAGTGACTTGGTTTAGTTACAAAAGTGTTGTAAGACTGCAGAATTAAATCTCTTTGCTAAAATGTTGTGCTTCTGTGGAGGACAACCACATTCAAAAGCCTTTTTTCTTTTTCTTTCCCTGGCTGCTCTTTCTCAAGGATGTTCATCCTGTAATCCCCAACTCCACAGCACCCTCATCTTTGGCACTGCACATGCTTTGCAAAGCTGCAAGGCAGGCGAACCTAACACAGAGAAACCATTATCTGTAAAAAAGATATGGAAAATTTCTTTTTGTGTTTTCCAAAAAAAATCACAAAGCTATATTTTCATTTTTCATTTAAAAACAAAGAACACTAAAAGATCAGATTAGTCTGTTCATTCCCAATGCTGTCTTATAAACAGTTTTCACGGCTACACTTGTAGGATGACAAATTTAGTTAGGGTTTGAAGAAAGACTGCTCACTCAATTGCAAATAGACAAAGCCAAGCTGATGAATACGTACAGAAGCAGGGCAAAATGTGAGAGAGGAAGAAAAAAATACGGGCTGAAGAGGAGGCAAGTTAACTGATGTACAATAAGGTTTGGATCTCAGGTTCCTCTCCCTCGTAACTGTTTCGCAAGAAACAAATTCCAGTTGGATGTGGAATCTTTCCTGAGCCTGCTGGAAATGATGCTGAGATCCAGCCCTTGGCTTCTCTAGTTTTCCAACATAAAAAGACATCTTCTTTGGAAAAATGGCTACAGAAGACTAGATTCCTAGATCAGGCAGCTCTAGAGAAACTGTTGAGCTAAACCCCTTAGAAGGGAATTTTGGCTGCTTAGCTCTTCAGAGGCCACCTTGAGACATGCATCTGCTGACACAGCCCAGAGAAGTGGATGGTGTTCCCTTCTCAACCGGTGGTGCTGAGTGTCTGGCAGAAATGGGCACTTTTTGGAAGCATCACTGATTGCTTTCTCCACAGTTATTTAATCTTCATACCAATGTGGCTTTATTGACATCAGCAAAATTTCAGTGGCCTGGAAATTGTGCAACAGAGTGGGAAATTGAGCATCAACCACCGAATTCATTCAAATAAACTTTTTTTTCCTTCATCTTAGCTTTCTCTCTCTCTGCCCTTCTTTACATTCAAATGTTATTATGAATTGCTTCTGATAATCATGTGTTCTTACTTGTGTACTTAATCAAAATATTTTGTAACTTTTTTTTAATTAGTGTTCCGGTTTTGTTGAAACATACAAGGAATTGCTACATTTGCTGAGAGGCATTTGTGGCAGATGGGGTGAAAACTCAATATCCGTTGCAGCAGATCGACTTGTGAAATAAGAAAGCAGTTATATTAATATGGTTGCATGGAATATTTTCAGTAGTATATCGCTAATTATGGGTGAAGTTCTAGACAATGCTGGGATGTAGGAGCTACGCTCACTTCACAGATTAACTGCTGCAGTTTACAACCAACAAGCAAAATCACCGATTGGGTATAGGCTTCAAATGGTAGCCTCATTGGTGTAGACCCAAGGCATGGGTCTACAAGGAGTGTCAAGTCACCTTAGCATCCTCATCGCTGTGTTGTCCAGTGCTATACTTTCACATATCTTGTGGTGTAGTTATATGACAGTATGTTTCCTTTCTTTTAAGCTCATCCACATCTAGCTTGCATGACATCATTATTAGTGATTTGCAAAATTCCATAGAACTACTGCATTATCCTACACACAGACATCCTACAAAGCATGCCAGAACAATAAATTGTGATTTAGCTTTATATGAATAATGCACAGAAAGGCAAGAACAGCAATTATATTTTTATTTATATTTACTTCTTATTTAAGCATTAGTTACGATAAACTCTTAGATAAGTCATTCTAGAGTATGTACAAGTCATGCGTCGGAACAAACATGATCTTTACTTTCAGAGCATTCTGAATGAAATCTTTGAATGAAATCTTCTCAGTTTGACCAGCTCACTGACTTGGTTGCAAAGAATCTAAATGTACATGCTTTAGTGAGAAAGAAATATTCAAATGGTTCTAAGAAATCATCTCCAGAAACGACCTAAAACTATTTCCAACACAGAAGAATACCACTCAGTTAACATATGATATCTTTGAATACTGGGAAAATCCAGTATTGTAGCTTTCACCAGAAGGCTAAGATACTTTCTTTGCTGAGGTCCCAGCAGAGCTATAACAGATCAGATTCTAAAGACCTGACAGTGTTACATACAGGAAAAACTTCTGAGTACTATTCTTTAAACACTGTCTATCTGTGTTGTGGCTGGGACAGAACATGTTCTGGAAGGATGTTTTGTGTCTGTGAGTGCAAGACACCCTCTGGCAGGTGATTTATATGCTCAATTTGTTGCTATTTGCAGTGGTATCGTCATTCTCCAGGATGCTGACTATCTGACAGTAGAGGCAGACTCTGGATTACAGCCCTGCCACAGGGATGGTGGCATGTGCCTGTGAAAGAAAAAGAGGGGAAAAGCCTGAGTGCTGGTTGTCCTTCTGTGGGACTAGTCAGTGCTCTAGGACAAGATTTGGCGCTGCTGCATGGAACATTGGTTAAAGGAGTGTCCCAGGGAACAGTGCACCAACTCATCTTGCTCTGTTCCCGTGAAATCGATCAGGTAGTGCCTGCTGCCTTTGCTTTTCCCACAGGTGGTGAGCTGCATTCAGTGCTGTAAGTAAGGGTTCTCAACCTAGTGCTTGCAAACCCTCCCACCCAAGACCAGCACATGTATTAAGAGGATGTGGTGGCAAACAACAGTTTCCTACCACCTGAATACTTGTGCAGGTTGTCACAGAGGGTTTTTTTCTACGTGTTCTCTGCATACAGAGTATTTTATAGTAAGTTCATCTTATTTTCTTTAAAAGAAACAGCATTTTACTCTCAACAATTTATTGTGCAGTTGAAAGTGGTTAAAGCTGCAAGAACACCAGCTGTCAGGCTGTCAAGCGTTTGTCTTGCTTGACCACAGTACTCAAGCTCACTCACATAAAAGTGTCTCCTTTTAGGTAGTGTAAAGTAGGTAGGTAGCTGAAAAGGCACAGCACCAAAGAAGGACACATCAGACTGCTTCCTTTTAGTGGGATACAACAGACTTGAGTGTGCCTCAGTTCCCCATCTGTCAAATAGGATAAAACTTTGTCAGGTAGGTAATGCTGCAAGGAGGACATGTATTTCTCTTGAATGTCACAGAAAATCCATGGTATGTGAAGATCACTGGTAAGAAACTAATGATAGATTCGCAGAATAATGGGCATCTTCAGTGTGCTGGGTTTGTGTCTACAGGGTTTTGGTAACAGAGGAAGGGGCTACTGGCATGGCTCCTGTAAGAAGCTTCCACTTTGAGAAGCTTCCACTCCTCCAAGTTGGACCCACTGCTGACCAAGGCTGAGCCAATCAATCGGCACCTCTTTGATAACTTTTTAAGAAGGGAAAACCTGTTGAGGAAGTCCCTTTGTTTTGGGAGCTCTTTTGTTTTGGAGGGGAGTGGGACTGGAGAGAGAGGCAACCATGCAGACACTCAAGCAGTGAGGAAGGAGCAAGAGGGGCCCACTGGGGCAACCATTCCCATTCGTCCTGTAGTGAGAAGGCAGGCTGAGCCCTTGTAGCCCTTAGAGATCAAGGTGGGACAGAAACCCATCTGTTGCGCATGGAGGACCCCAAACTGCGGTAGGGGAATTAGCCCAAAAAAGTCCAAGGAAAGCTTGTGCTGGAGCAGTACATCACTTGGGAGAATTACAGCCTGTGGGAGGGATCCATACTAGTTGGAGAGGTTTATAGACGACTGTCTTCTGTGGGAGGGACACCTTGTTGCTGCATGGATGACTGTGCGGAATTTTCCCCCTGAGGAAGAAGACGCAGTAGGAATAACATGGAAACAACTGGGACTGACTGCAACTCCCATTCTCTTCCCTCTTGCACTACTGGGAGGGGACAAGATAGCAGACTCGGGCCTGGGAAAAAGGAAGGGGTGAGGGGAAGGGTTGTGTTTAAGATCCAGCTGTATTTGTCATCATCCTGCTCTGATTCAATTAATGAATTGGTGGTGGGTTTGTTAAATTAAATTGATTTTTTTTCCCCAAGTTGAGTCTGACTTTTACCCATGGCTTCAATGGGTGAGTGAGCCCTCCCTGCCCTCAAGCCTTTTGTTGTATTTTCTCCTCCCCATTCCACCAGAGGGGTGCAGGACTGAGCAAGCTGTATTTTCTCCTCCCCATTCCACCAGAGGGGTGCAGGACTGAGCAAGCTGCTGTGTGGTGCTTTGTTGCCAGCTCAAACCACAGAATTCAGCTAATCATATGATAGATGCTCTCAATAAACATACTGCAAAATCAGTTGTTTATACTCAGCTTTTCATGTGCAACTGAGGAAACTGCAACATTTATCGATTACAATCATGGTGCCTCCTCCAGGGTGTTCAGGATGTTTTACTGATGAGAATTCAGAAAATTCTCATTAAAGTCTGGTGGAATTTATTAGGCAAAAGAACCACTTTCATAAGGTGTATTAAGTATTTCATACCTAATTGGGCAGAGAAGAAAACACTTGGCAGGAATCTACTTTACATGCTGTATCCACCCAAGAAAGAAGAAAAGCATGACTCCTTGGAGGAATCTTCAAAATTATGAGCAGTTCAGTAAAGCATCCCAGGGACTGTATTTTCTGTATATTGCATGGAGATGTTGACATGACTCCTGTACTCTAAAATCTTCAGTCTGAAGCTCTATACTGACTAAGAAAAAATAAATAAAGCAGTATTAACAATTAATAATGTTCCAATATTCCCCTTTTACAATTGATTCTGAACCCACCAAAACAAAAAGAACAACTTAATATTGTCACAGACACCTGATAAACTAAGGAAAATGGTGAGCATTTTCAAATTTTAAGGAAGTGGTTTTGATCTGCAATTAGATGAGACCCACTGCAGATGGGAGATATAGACTGTAAGGAGGCAGGGTCTCATCTTCATAGCAGGTTGAAGACAAGCAAGGAACACAAAGCAAGAAACTGAATTTACACTGCAGAGGGAGGAATTTCCCTATGAAGAAAACGTTACTTCAGTTATGACTGACAGACAAAAAAGGCAAGTGTACATTGTGCCATCCTTGTTTTGGTATGATTTTCCTTGTATTTCTGAAGGCATGGGTCACTGCATGATGACTTGTTTTAAGCAGGACATTAATTTTCCTTCTTTGTTGCCTTCACATCTTATCCATGGGATGTTCAGGACATAGACATGTATTTGTAGTTTATCTGATATAGCTTTACCTTTACTCCTTGGTAATGTGCTTCTGCAGACAATTTATTGTCTCAGAATTGAGTGTAAATTATGAGAAAACTCACGTGGTCATATATTTTTGCATGAGAAAAAAATTAGGAGAATATTTTAATTTTCAGAATGGAGACGTTCTAAAAAAGTCTCTAGTATTGTGGTTCAAATTCTGGTTTTCATATCCCAAACCACTTCATTAAAAACAAACAAACAAACAAAAAAAAAAACCAACAAAACAACATGAGGGCTTTAAATACTCTTTTTTTCTGTGGGTTTTGAGACATTTTAGTGGTAAGGGAAATTTTAATTATGTTTTAAAAACTATCGGTTTGGTTAAAAAAATCTCAGTAAAAAATGTTTACCATGAAATTTTAAGCCATTTTTTTTAAAGCAATTGCTGTGGTTTGGGCAGCATAACTAGTTAATCTGTGCATGGTAGAGCACAGATATGGTTGATAATGGGCTAATGACTCACCAGCTGTGAGTAACTTAACAGTTGGAAGAAACTGGTAAACAAATTTCAAAGAGGGATGGATTTGAGATTCGTGTATTTATAGAGTGATTCCTCTAATAAGGTGTGATGAACAAGGAAGACTGAAGTAGCTGGAGGGGGGGAATGAATGAATGAATGAACAAACAAATGAACGAATGAACAAATGGATGAATAAATGGATGAATAAATGAATGAATGGATGAGACCTGGTACTGTCTCAAAGGTAGGCTCCATGGATGACAGACAGAGATGGAGATGAGCCTGGATCAAATAATTTTTTGCCTCTGAGGTCAGAAGTGCCAATAATGCCAAGCTAAACTGAAGAGGCTCTGTTAGTGACTGAATTGCTTAACAATTTTATGGTTTTATGTTTTACATGAATAAGAACTATGAAAAAATAATCTCCAGCTGTGAACTGAAAAATGGAATACTACGATGATTAGAAGTAGTATATGGGTCAAAATCTGGGGTTTAATTCTTCTTTTCTTTCTCTGATTTGAAAGAAATTAGTCCAGTGTGTCAATCTCAAATAGCACAGCCTGAAGAGTTCCTTCTTCTGTGTGTAATGATATAGGCAGGTAGGTACTGCCTGTTTGACTTCACATTAGATATGTCATGATGTGATATATTCCTTTCATGGCATTTCAGTTCAGGCGGATTTCTCACACTGTTTATTCATACTTCTCTGCCAAATAAAGCACTCATTGAAGTCCAGCAAAAAAAAATCTGTTTATATTAATTCTATGCCTTTTATAGAAAAAGTAACAATATTCTCTGGCACTGTTACCACCGCCCTTATTTTTATTAGACTGCCTATAATTACTACTGAAAATTGTGGCTGTTTACAGTCTGATGTTCACCTTTGATTATTAGTCTTTCAACATGACTGGAGCTTTACTGGCACACAGGTCTGCAGCATACACAGAGTTAACACAGGAGGTGTGAGACGGATGGAAAGGAAGTCATAAATCCTCTCTGCAGAGTGCTTTATTCTTTGGCATACAGCCAGCGAGAAGCATTATCTCAGAATGCTAATATGTTTCAGGTCATTTAAGGATGCCTTTGATGACAGTGATGTGTTGGCCAAGACATGGATTAGATGTCCTAATAAGCCTCTTTGGTGTCTAGATTCACTGAGCTAACAGAAGCACTAATAATAATAACCTAACACAGTTTAAAAATACCCTCTGATAATGGACTTTGGAAGAAACATTAGCAGGTTCTGGGACTGGTTCTGGCCTGGATCAGTCCAGGGTGATGGTGGTCCTGAGCATTACTCAGTGTCAGGCACCAAAGATGTGTGCCTGGCTTCTTCCAGCTGTTCTTCGTACTCTATAAGAGAGGTAAAGGAGCGCAGCACGGCAAAGGCTCTGGCATGTAAGACGTGAACTAAATGCTGCTTGTGTTTGTTTCAACTTAGAGACCTTCAGGAGGAACAAAAAAAACCGAAGAAGCAACCTAGTACATCCTACCAAAACCTTAGAGGCTTGGCCAATATTCAGTGTATTGCATCCAGGTCCTCATAGAACCCAAAACACAACTCTGAAAAGGAAAATAGTAGAGTTACTGTTATCATTGTCATCATTCTATGTAGCGGTAATACTCAAAATTGATAGGAAAGACCTCACAGCTAGAAACTGCATATTTTCCAGTTAGTATTGTTTCACTGTGACAACCTGCAGCAGTATAAGCAGTAATATTTCTACCTGTATCAAAGGGATTATACACTAGCGAGTGTTCTTTTGCAGACAGTAACTCCATTTGTCACTGGGGTTGGTATACATTACATCCATTTAAAGTCTTTATGGTTTTGTGGATTAAACAACAAGGAAAATACTGATCCACAGTGTTAGATCTTATTGGGGAAAACTCCAGTGTAAATCCTACTGACTACCACTTAGTTCTTCCTTGTGTCAACGGTATATCTGAGCCACGCCCCTTGCCAAATTTAAAAATGAAAATAAATACAGAATTAGTACATTCCCTTCTTAGCGAGGCCTAAGGCATGAAATTAAGAAATAACATTAAAAGTCTTTTGCTAGATTAACAGCTATGTTAAAACACTGGGAACCTATTTGCTTGTTTTGTAATAGACATGGTTCCAAATAAAGTCTAAAAGAAGATACTCACATCCGCAGGGGTGGAGTTCAGGCAATATCTTTTCAGGGGTGCTGCTCCCTGGTGTGTAATTAAAACCCTGGAAGAAATCTACCTAAACAAACAATAGCTGTATTATAAGGAGAGTTGCCAGATGGTGCTTGCTCATGCAGGTTTGCAAGTTGTTTTTGTTTTTTTAACATATAAGTAAACTTCCTTTGAAGTAAATTTCTGTTGCTGTAAGTGGATTAATGCAGTGGAGAACAGATAGCAAGGGTACTTTGACTTCTGCTTTATCCTCCTTGTTATTTATGCAGTTAGGGGGATAAGACAGCTACCATGTATATCTGCAGAGAGTTCCCAGAATAGAATGGGGGGTAAAGATTATTCCAATAGTGTTTAACTGCCCCTCTTCCAGGATAAAGCTGCCCATAGACCAGTAGGCTCAATGGTACCACGTGGTGTGATATTTCATGTTATCCACTACTTTCTTGTTCCCAGGAAGCACTGCAGGTCTTTGACGTCTGGTTCAACTTGGGAATGAGACCTTCCAAAAGCATCTCATCATGTGTTTTGTGCTCAAAATGGGCTTTTTATTTTATTTTTTTTTTCAAAAAGAAAATGTGAGTTGAAAGAAAATAAATTGAATTATCTTGAATACCCAGTTGGGACTTATCTGTTTTCTCACTGGAGTATTTGATGGACTTCTGTGAAGAAAAGCAATCCAAGGGGGCCACAAGCTCAAGCAGGCTGCTGGTGCTCATGGTGCCTAATGTCAGATCAGGGTGGTAGGGTTCCTGCTATCCAGTGCCACTGTCTCATCAGCCCCCATGAGGACAGGGCTGCTGGATCTCCTCCATTCCTGTTCCAAGGGAAGATTTTAAATTTGGAAATGGTCTCCCTCTGCATCCCTGCCTCGCTGCCCCACATTTTCTTGTCTCAGCAATTCTCATTTTTCTTCCTCACCCTTTGAAAGTTTCAGTATTAATCAGAACAGAAATTCTACACTTATACTAGCTCTCCTCAGAAAAGGTGATGTTCTTTGTGCTTTCAATAAACAGATCAGTCTGACCCTGCTCTGCAGATGAAGAAGATAAACCACAGATAAAGCAGCTTCTTTGAGCTTGAAAAAAAAGTTATGTCAAATCTGAGAACAGTGGCTCAGTTCCTCAACTTTCCCACTGCAGATGGTGCTCCTGGGAAAATATCGTGGTTTTATTGCAGAGATCACATGACCAGAAACTGTGTCAAAGTGTTTCCCGAATCAGGAAGATTATTCTAGCTCTGCAATGCTAAATCCTGGTTTATCTCAAACCTTCTGCTTACAGAAAAAGTTAAAAGTGTATGCTTCATGTTTGGGTTGTTTTCAAGGAGTCTGAGGTATCTGGATGTGCAGGGAAGCAAGGCCTGCTGGGCTGCATCTCATTAGCTGTTAACCCATTAATAAATAGTATCCTTAAAACTTGTCATTTATACTGGACCCAGAAATGTCACTGATCATAACTGAACTATTGTATAAACACAGCCATGGCAAAGTATTTGGACAAATGTTTGACAGGATGGTGAGGTTATGTGACAATTATATGATACGACCTCATTAACTCCTGTTCTGTGATCAGCTCCATCTGCATGTTGCAAAGGTGTTTCCTACTGCAAGCATTTCATTTTTCAAGCTGTGGTTTTCTGTTACAGCTGTACAGATTTGACCTCAGAATGAATTTAAAAATTAACCTATATAAGGTCAATGTGCAAACCTCTTATCCACTGACTTGTCATTTGCTATGTGTGCTAAGAAGACAGGTAACCTTTTGAAACACTAAAAAGGAGTTTACCCGTTTCATGGGCTTATAGTTTGTTCTAACCTTGTCAGGGTTCCTGAGGAATGAAGGTGTCTGATTGCTTATGAATATCAAAGGAATATGTTTGCTTCCTATTGCCTTTTGGATGTGATGAGGTCATCAGATCACACTCAAAGGACAGCCTCACATGTATTCTTTTTTTGAACACTGCTGTTTCATTACAGTAAGAAAGCAGTTAATAGCATGCTTGTACAATTAAGTTATAGAAATAGAAATAGTCTGTTTCCTTCACAGCAATTGATGAAAAACCCATGAGGAAATAAGGATGAAACAAGTGAAAATAATACAGAATGTAAAACTATTGTGTACTATGAGAGATGATACAAAACAAAGGTAATTGGAGACAAGTGGACAAGCTTCTGCTCCCTTGATACGGTAACAAAAAATTCTGGCCAACATCTCCCATGTGAATTATTACTATACATTGCTTATCTGTGGTTTCACATACTGTTTCTTCTTGCACTGTCTGCAATGTGACCAACACATAACTGATAATTCGACAGAGGTGTTGAGCAAGGTTCAGAAGTTGCAGTGGGACACCACAGGCAATTCAAGTTGAACAAGACAGAGACATTATCCTGTAGACCAGGAGGTGTGGAGCAGGGGCCATCCAGAAATCTTTCTGTGAGGCACTCAGCGATATGTAACAAAACTTTCCAGATCTGGGCAGAAACAAGTTTGCAGCAGCACAGAGATGCATTAGCTGTGGCTTCTATCTGAGCAGCAGGAGCTTCACAGTCTCTAGAAGAAAGCTGGCACTGAGATGGCTTGTGGACTCATCAGAGCACTGATGTCCCAACAGCTGGGCAAGCTACCAAACAAGAGAAGGCTGATAGAGGAAAACCACTGACTCTGTTGGAGCTTCAAGAAGGAGTCTGAGGCAGGTGGGCTTGCTGCACCTCTAAACACCATCTCCAGTGAATTGCAATTGTTGACCTTCAGCAACAACTCCTAAGAGCACAAAACCAGTGAAACACAATCAGCACAGGGTAATAGCCATGGCTGTAGTGGTTTAACTGAGAGAGGAGATAGGCTAAGGTACAAGTGTTTCACTGTTCCCAAGGATCCTGAGGGCTTATGAGTGGAAGGATACAGGTAAGTGATGTTTTTGTCATGAATAGCTAGAACTAGAAGTGAGCTTTCAATCAGGACCTGAGCAATAGTCTTATTTGTTTCAGAGAAGGACCCTTCAGCAGACTGAGCCCAGATCTTCTTGTGGCAATTGGTGCGTTACATGGAGCTATGCCAATATAAAAGAAATTTTATGACTTCACTTCTCACTTGCTGCCTGAGTCAACTCAAGACAGATACATGGAAGGAGTAACATGTGCATGTATGTGCCAGTCTACCATGGCCACATGTCTGTTTGCTGATCATGGCACTTACAATGCTGAAAAACACACTGTGATATTCATGAAATGAAGAAAGATCAGGCCATGTCTTGTCTAAACCTGTTGTGTTGCATTACCAGTTGATGGTTTTGTTTACTGGTTTACCATCATCCTGCAATTTGTTTCCTATCATACCTAGAGGAACCCCACTGATTTATTTGAACCGTCTCCATGTTACTACGTTGGTGTCAACCTGCAAGACTTTCCTCCTTTGCTCTGTCTGCCTTTGTCACGTGTCTGTTTGTGTCTCTTGACATTTAGACAATGAATGGCAGGTACAAGGAGAAGTCCCAGGGAGTTCATGCTCTTTTCAAACCAACTTTATGTTCTCATCCACAATAAAAAGAAAAGAAAAGAAAAGAAAAGAA
>VWZK01002537.1:0-68024 GCA_013396935.1 Baryphthengus martii | reverse complement strand
AAAAAAAAAAAAAAAAAAAAAGGCCATTTATAAGGGAAGGGACCAGAGCGCAGGTGATGCTCATGGCACCCGGGGCTCGCTCCAGCTGCAGGGACTAAAGGCTTTATTTCTCCAGGGGCTAACCCTGGTGAGCTGGTGCAGAAGCAGCTGCCTGAAAGCAGTCCCAAAATTCCACCGAAAACACTTTCCCCACGGACAAAACGCTTTATGATTTGTTAAGGGACTTTCCCTATATTTTCTACACGTATTTATGGAGCTTCTCCCTCGAGCATCTTCTCTTGGAGATGGGGATTATAACCCCAGTGACACAGCCATCTCGAGTCAATCGACCAGGAATGGATAAAGCACCAGGAAAAACACCCCGACTCTCCCATAAATGCATAAAGTTACTTTATTTTCAGTATACATTTAATTTTGAAAAATATAAATGCTAAAATATCTCATCATCTTCATCTTTTGATTCCATAAAAGTCACAATAGAAAGCTTCATAAAACTGTAAAATACTATAATGTTATAAGGAATTTCATGTTTTATATTACTGGAAAAAAAAAATCATTTTATTATATTGAAATGTTTTCTTTTTTTTGTGTGTTTTTTTCTTTTTTTTTTTTTTTGTTCCACCATCTTGATCCACTTCATTTTACACTAAATTTTTATTCTTTCCTCCAAAGTAAATACAGAGGAGAATTAAAAACAATAATAAAAGTATCTGAAAGTGCGTGTTGATTCAAAAAAAAAAAAAAAGTACAATAAAAATACAAAGATATATCGGCCACGATGACAGAGAAGCGTGGGCTACGGAGGCACCCGGGGCCGGGACAACGCTGGCTGCAGTTGGGTGGTGGTGACGGCGTCCCACCACGAGGTGGGACCCGCCTTTCCTCTGCTCTGGGGAGCTCGTTCCTTGACGGTCACCTCCGAGGGCTTCGGATCCCTCTCCGCACCTATGGCCAGAAGAGCTCCCTCCTCCGGGTTTTTTTTCCCCCCCACAAAATCCCCAATTCTGAGCGAGAAGAAGTTCTACTTTTCCAAGCAAAGTGCAGTGAAATTCTCTCTCGTGCCTCTTTTCCCTGCCCGCCGGCTCCTGGTGCCAGCAGAGCTCTTTGGTCGCTCTCTTGGTGTTGGGTTTTGTTGTTTTGTTTTGTTGTTTTTTTAAAGGAAAACTCAACAAAAGAGACACAACCGCCAAGGAAGTGCTAGTGGTGAACACCAGGAAAGGTGTCACCTGTGGCTTTTAGTGGCTCCTGTCACCAGAGCCACTGAAAGCCACAGAAAACCCTTGTCCCGCCCCTTCGGCGACGCTCCCCTCTGTACAACAGCTCCCTCGGGTTAAAACAAACGAAAAATAAGAATGAAAAAAAAAAAAAGAGAAAGATCTAGATCAGCAGTCAATAACGTTTCAAGTACACCGAACGCGGTTTGGAAGACCTCATGTGTCTGGAGACGCGTCCCCAGCGGCCGTGAAGCTGGGCTGGGGGTGTGGGCGCAGCGCCCTGCCTGGTTTGATCTTTCCTCCGCCGGTTTTTGGGACTCCATTAAAAAAAAAAATAAGAAAAAATCAAAGGTCTGGGGCAAAACGCAACCAGCTCCTGCGCGCTCGAGTCCGTACCGGGGACTGACGTTCACCAAGGGATGGAAACGGTCGGTTGAAGGTGGGCGTTGCACTTCCCAGGTCGTCCGTCCTCCAGGTAGAGGAAGGGATAGGCTTAGAGGGTTGAAGAACGGCTTCTTTTCCGGCTGTTGCCAATGTCTCCCTGGCCTTTCCGAAGCCAAACGTTCCCCGGATGCCGATCGGAGAGTCAGAGCGCGTTTCGTGGAAGACCCCCCGAGAAGGAATGTCGAGGGGTGTGCGCACGTGTGCACGCCGCGGAGGGGCCTCTGCAGCTCCACCGTCTTTCTGCAGCGGATCAAGCTCGAGCTATCCCAGTCCCCCACCAACTCCTCCTTCAACCAACGGGAACGTGAGGTGGCCAAGCTGCTTCTACAGCACGTCTGGGAAAGGAAAGAGCCCTACTCACAGAATCCCGGAACACCCGGTTCGAAGTGACCTGAAGGATCATCTGGTCCAACCCCTCGCTGCGAGCGAGTAGATGCTAAAATTTGGCATGGAAAGTCTCAGCACCATCACGAAGTTCTGTTCACTCAACCAACGCGGGCTTTGGTTTCGCGAGGACCGCGGCGGCAGCCACGCGCCCGTCCTCCGCGGGGGGGATTTTTCTCCGTCGGGGGATCCGCCCGTACCACCGGGCTTTGTTTTTTTCTTCTTCTTCTTCTTTTTTTTTTTGACGAAGCTTTTAGCGTGTTTCTCGTCGATCCTCACGTCCCCTCAACTGAACGTCGGGGTGAAGCCCCATCTCCCCAACGCGCGTTGACACGCACGTCCGTACGCCGACATGCTACGGAGAGGAAAAACGCCTTGCCCGAGGGGGCGTTTGCTCGCTCCGTTTAAAAATCGACCGCCTGAGCGAGCCGTCACTGCGCCCGAAGCGCCCCCGGGGGCTGCTCCCCCCGTTTCAAAAGAAAGCGACACCGCGAATACAATCAGCACCTGCCCGCAGCCGGTCGGCGCTTCGCTCGCCGCCGTTAACGTTTAAGACTCTTCCGAGATCGCGAGAGATTTAAGCTACGCCCCGCGCCTCCTTCCTAGTGAAGCTAGATTACTCGTGAAAATGAAAATAAGAAATAAAATGAAACAACATAACCTCGAAGTAAAAGAGAGAGAAACAGTAGAAGGTGTTCATCAGACTGATCCAGCCCCTGTGCCACGTCCTGGAGATTGTGGTGTTTTGTTTTTGTTGTGTTTTTTGTTTTGGTTTTTTTTTTTTCTTGTAAAAATCACATTATATATGGTACAATACATTATTTTGTTTTTTTTTACAGAAAGCCTGGCATCTAGAAATAAGAGGTAGAACTACTCATAACTATACGTTTCCTGCTGCAGGAAAAATTCATTTTTTTCTTTACAGTAATTAAAAAAAGGTTAAAAAAATTGACAAAAAAAAGAAAAAAAAAAGAGTCATAGGTTAGGCCCCCATAATTTAAACAAAATAATCTAGGAAAATAACACTCTTCAATGTACCTGACGGATTAAGTCCATTAAAGTGTTTCTTTAAAAAAAACCAAACCAGAAGAAAAAAGAAACAAACCAGAAAAAGAAAATTGCATAGGAAAGGGAATTTTCCAACCACGTGCTACAACGATGGCGCTGGTTTGTCCGTGCTGGGAGTGAAGTACCTTCTCCTTTTCCTTCCCGCCGTAACTACGAGCAGAGGCTTTAAGAGCAAATTAGAATTAGCAGCATTTTTCCAGCAATCTTCCGGCAGCGTCGGCCCGACGTCGGACGAGCCCGGCGCTCCGCTCTGCTCCGCCGGACGACCGACGGACAAAGAGCGATTCGCAACCAGGGGGTAACGGCCGGCTCCCCCCCTGGCCCCGGCCCGGCCGAGCCATGGAGAAGGCAAAACCAGTCTTGGAAAAAAACCCAAAGGGGTGAGGAGGGAGGGCAGGAGCTCTGCGGGTGGAGGGGCAGCGCGGGTACCGACGCGGGTGGGGAGCGGAGAGGGTTTTTTTTGAGGATTTGGCTAGTGAGAAGAGAAATCCCGGAAAAGATTGGAACGGACAGACAAATTACAAAGCAGTTTCTGTTCCCTTGCTCCTCCAGAAATACCCATTGTCTTCAGGCTCAAGTTCTATTCTAATTCGAGGCACGACTTTTCCTGGAGTTTGTGGAGGGCTGCGAAGGAAAAGAGAGAGCGGGTGAGCGCGGGGACCGCCTCCCAGGCCGCTCTCAACGCGGCCTGCCGGGCTCAGGACTTGGAGCACAGCTTCCCAGCCACCCAGTCCCCTGGAAGAGTAACCACCGACAACTGGCAGGAGAAAAGCAAACACGGGGATGACTGGAGTACGCTGGGAAAGCTGCAGATCGTGGGACTTATCAGGACGCTCGACCGACAGCGTCACGCCTAGAAACGCAACAGACGCTCGATTCCCGGCATCGGTCCCTGGTGTAAGGTCAGAAAATGCAGCTTTCTGAAAGGGGCAGCGTACGGGCACCAAGCAAATAACCTTGCCAGGCAGCGCTGATGAAAAGCTGGGGCTCGGGTAAAGCCCACACATCACATTTTTAATCTTATTTTAAGGAGCTGGTCTGAACACTGCTCACGTCAGGAGGCAAACCCAACCAATTTCACCGACTGAGCAGCTCCAAGCTCTTGTGCTTCACACCAAGCTGGGGCAAAACTGCCTTTGAAATCATTGAGTTACAGCCACCGAGACTAACTTCACACATTCTCTGACACCTGCAAGTGCGGACGCTTCCTTTGATGCTGCTGCCTTGGGTCTAGATCCGACTCCAGCTGCTGAGGTCCAAGGTGGCCTGAAAGTGTGTCTGAGCTCTGAGAAATTCTTACTTGACTCCTCCTTGCTGCAATTTCTGGTTGTCATTTGCTCTGTTTTCCACCGTGAACACGGGGAAAGGGGTTTTCTCCGAGCGCTTTTTAAGTTTCCTTTACAGGGGGACGGAAACTTTGCCTCGTTGGCTTTCCCTATAGCGCCAAGTAGCTGAGACCCTTCCGAGGAATCGTTACCAAGCGCGTTTTCGGGGTGCTTACCTTGGCATGGCGTGTGACTGAAGGAAAGGAATTGTATCAGCACGACGTATGGCGTTCAAGGAATGTCGGTGATTTTTCTCCTGTCGGGAAGGAGAGAAAGTCTGGTTGGTCATTGCCTGCAGCGCTGACGGCTCCTCAAGCCCAGCCTCAGCTTCTCCACCACACTCTCATCTATTTGGCAAAGCTTTTGGACTGCTGACCGCCTGCCAGAAGGATTTCACGGCTTGTAAATAAAAAAGACTCGATTTCTCACTCTCTCCTCCAAGATAAAAACCCTTGAAGTGCCAAAAGACTCATTTTTCCCAGGACTTTCACCACCTTTAGCTCTGGACACTTACCTTTGATCTACAACTCTTTAGTAACCCTCTGGCTCCTCGCTGTCGCTCCCAAACGCCTCGGGAGAAAATAGGTGGCTACTTTTTCTAGTCCGAGGACCCGATTTTTATTTATTTTTTCACTACTTACAATTAATAACCGGCAAATCAATTGCCGGATTATAAAAATGTCCAAATGCGCAAACCGATTGCTACTCGCGGGTGATTTACCCCGTGCTGTCTCCAAGGGCCTTCCAACAGACAGATTTACTTTTCCTCAACTACTTTTTCCCTTTAAAATCGTGGAAAACAGCGCGTCCGATCGCCAAATCCTGCATCACAACATGTAGGATGTCATTTGTTGTTGGCACACAGGGGCGTTTTTACAGAGAAGTGAGGAGGATCCGTCTGGTCGCCCCAAGCTGGTTTTGTTCCTTTTCCTTATCAGCAAAATATTGAGAAGATCTAAGATAATTAGGAAAAGGTCTTTTTCTCTCTGGCTTTGTTTTAAAACACCGATTTCTAGGGTGTTCCTGTATCTAAAAACCACGGAGCAATGCTCTGGATGGCCTAAGGCATCTAAACGCCACCAAAAGGCGTTGGGTACCAGCTCTTAAATGACAATTTAAGGATCGAAATGACAATTTGAGGATCTAAACAATAATTTAAGGTTCTAAAGATCTGCAGGGTTTAGGTCCTCCTCCTAGAAATCTCCAGCCTTGCAACAGTACTCGCTTATTAGGATTATTTGTGTGTTTTCCCTCCCATTTCACGAGAAACCAGTGAATTTCTGCCCGGGTGGCACTCGCTGCTCACAAAAAAGGCATCGTAAAGGCACAAAAGCTACGGGAGGTCGTTACTCCCTTTTCCTGACTTAACAGACTACAATATGACGAGCGAAAAGGAAGATCAGAAGAACCAATGACGGATACTAACGTCAGGAAATGAAAAATGGGAAAGAGAGCAGCGCAAAAGCAAATCACCTACGAAGGGAAATACGTTAACGGTCAACCGATGGCTGCCTGTGTCGGTTCAGCGCCTTAATGCCGATAAACCACACGCTTAATTACGCTTTTAAGTGCTGGGTTTTAAGTGCTGGTTTTTCACAACTGCTTGGCACCGAAGGAAATGAACAGTAATGGGACACGCTGCACACATGCAGAACACGAGGCTCAGAGGGGGAAAAAAAAAAAAAAAAATCAAATCAAATCAATCAAACCATCGGCGGGGTTAACACAAAAAGGGAAAGGTCGGAGGAGAGAGCGAGTGGCCAAGAGACCGGTTAGTAGCTGGATAAAAGCGCTTAAGCTGCAGGCACCAGAAGGAACAACATTGATTTGGTAAAGAGCAAAGACAAGAATAAAAAAAAAAAAAAGCTCACAAACCCAAAATGTGTCATAAATCAGAGGCCTGGAGATTAAAAACGAGAACAAAACAAAACAAAAAAGAACAAGAAAAAGTACTTCTCAAGGAATAGAAAAGTTGTGGGTTTTTTTTTGTTAAAGAAAAAAAAAAATCACTCTAAATATATCTATCTAATTTTGTACTGGAAGTCAGAGGCATGCAAGAGGTTCGTTCTACTCACTGTCAGCAGGTTTGCTATCACTTAGGAAAGGTTCCTGCTCCATGATGTCCATTGGGATTTTAATACTTGGGACTTTTTCTGAGTAGGGGCAGTCAGACTGTGAAAGAAACGTGTAAAAGGTCTTAGAATATTTTCATTGCTCTCTCTCTCTTATCGTCTCCCACCAATTAAAAGCATCCTTCATATAGTTTCTGTAGGGATGAGGAAAAGAAAAGAAGCGAAAAGGAAAAAGCATCGTCCGGTTTAGCTGCCTGCCGGTTTCCACTGGTTCCCCGCCGCGCCCCACCTTCCCGCTTCCTTCACGCTACGGAAGTAAAACGGATTAAAAGAATAATCCCAATTACGTTTCTATTCACAGTAAAATACTTCTTCGGATCCAGAGCTTCTTGTAAGAATCCCACGCTCCCAGCCAGCCAGGAGAAAGGGAGAACCGGTTCAAGAAGAGGCGCAAGTGCCGTGAAATGCCGCACGCGAGGTCCCCCCCCCGGAGTTCGGGTACCGGCGGGATTCATACCCCGCTGGCTCCGATAATCCACCCGCTTACGCTTAGGAGAAGGTACTTGGAATTGTTCGGCTTTTTTTTTTTTTAACCAATAAAAGGAACTTCTCATAAGCAAGGAAAGGCTGCTGTTGCATAACCTGGCAAAGGAGTAAGGAGATGTTTGCCAGAAACGTTGGTCTGGGATGAGAACTGGACACAGCCCCGAGCGCAATGCTGGGGTGGAGAGCCGGGGGAAAACCTTCAAGTCAGGGCAAGAAAACATTACAGAGGCCAGAGAACCGCTCTCCTTGGATCATGACTGTTATTTTTTAAATGATTTTTGAACAGAACTGGCTTCCAGCGCACTACTCCATACTCCAGCAGCAAAACGTTTCCTCAGGAGTGTTTTTACGAGGCTGAGCGGTACGTGTAGCTCGAAGAAGAGACGATTCTGCGGAAGGGAAGCGAGGCAATAAAGCCACCCCTGAATCCCCATCCATCTGGGCCAGAACGTGAGAGAGAAACATGATTTTGAACCAAAAGTTGTCTGCCCTTTTGTAGAACATGCGGTTTTTTTTGACATAAAATGGCAGAGGAAGCCAAGGCGCTTGAGCTTCCGTTAGGGAAACGCAGCAATGCATTTCAAATTCAATTCTCGTTGCATTTCTAAGGCAACTAATTCATACTTTGCACGGACAAGTTGGCCCCAACTTTGAGAGGACGTATTTCTGGAAGGGAAAAGGTGAAAAAGAAACCGGCAACACCAAGTTCAGGAAGCTGGTAAAAGCAAGTGCTGCAAAAAAACCAAAACAACCTAAGAAGAGTTAAGAACCGACGTTTCGCATCAATTCTCTTACCCTTTAGAGCTGTTACTGTACCCGAAATTCATGAAAAGCCCGAGAAGAGAGGAGATAGCTTATAAAATCTTGGAGAGACGAGAGCTGTGGGCTCGGGGTAGGACGCCGCTGGGTTCAAACCAGTCACGAGGAGGGGACGGAGCCAGACCTTCGCCCACTATTCGCTACGGGCGACTTTTCTCTCGTTTGGGTTCGCAGAAAGTTATCTGCTGAAGGAAACCCTTTTTTTTTTTTTTTTCCATCGGGATAGTCTGACTTTGCTGCCTCTAACAGAGATCTGCTGCGATCTTACACAGCTCTAACACAGAGGACTCGAAGGACTAACAAGTGCGATACAACCAGTTTTGTTTAGCGCTTCGATATCAATTTATAGGATTTGAGCTCAGGCTACACCTGGGTAGGAGGATGTTGAAAGGCACGTGGACTACGTTTCTTCTTCTTCTTCTTCTGCGTACAGTTAAAAATAGAACAGTCTAAGGCACGTGGATCTGGTCTAGTCAGGTCACCGCGCTTAGTCATGACGTAAGCAGCGACGTTTCGCTATTTTAGGGCACGCCGCAACCCGAGGTAGGACCAAAGAGTATCCTGCAGAAGGGCACGTACGCTTGGAGAATATTTAGGTCATGAGTAGGACGGAGAGCAAGCACTCTTTCCTGCGACGTGACAAGTCACATCTTTTTTGGGGGGGGCTTTTAAAGAGAGCAATTGAAAAAAAATTATACATGAGAATAGAAACCCGGACTATATTGGGAAGGAACCGAGCTGCTGGCGAAAACCACTCTCCTCCTAAAATGTAAAAGTCAGCGCTGGGGGGGAGAAAGGCGAAGGAGGAGGGGAAGATGAGCGCGGCAGGGTGATGAAAGGCATTCTAGCAAAGGACACGACATCTCAGCAGGCACCCCGTGGCCGCGTGGCAAGCGTGATTTCAGCCTTGGCAAGGCAAATACCACCTACCACGGGCCGCTGACGTCTGGAAAAGGGAAGGCAACGGAGAGAAGAGGTTTTGTTTGGGGATGATTTGCTGCAGCAGCAAAAGACCGAGTGGGTCGGCTTCGAAAGAGGCTGGGAAATGCCCAGTCCCAGCGCTGGGGTGAGCCACGGACCATCCCCTGGGATGAACTTTCTAGAAATGAGTAATATGACAAGAGCAGAAAGCTCCTTACATCGTCATTGTCACTGTCCATACTGCCCTTCTTCTTCTTCTTCTTCTTCTCGTCCTCTTTCTTCTTCTTGTCCTTTTCTGGAATGACGTCGTCAAGAAAGCTTAAGTCATGTTGGGAGAAGAGGTAGTCCATGGCTTTTCTGACCGCTACGAGCGCCAGGATCTGCAAAGGCAGAGAAGGACTTGTCGGTCACGTCTCACCTTCCGTTGGGAACACTGTGCGTCCTGCCTTGTCATCCCACACCCTTCAATTCTGGTTGTAGGTGAACACACCGAGGACAAGGTGCACGCCTGGGAAGTCTCTATCAACCCTGAAGCCCGACCTGTGGCGGCTTCATCTCAGAATCAACAGAAAGAACGACGCAATCACTTCAAACTCCAAGGGTCATCTTTAACACCCAACTGACAGGCACCAGGCAAAATAACAGAGACCAAAACTGAGTTATTTTCATTCATTTTTGGAGGTTGACAGGGGCAGCCCGGGTAAAGGTCTTTGCCTGTTTCTCGCCGCTTCCCTAGACCTCTTTAGAAAGCAGAGAAGGGCCAGACTGTGCCCTCAGAGCCGGCAGAACAAAGTTTACTCGGATCGCGGCCGCGGAAAACTGCAGGGGAAGCTTTTTCTGTGCAAGGCTGCCATCGACTGCTGATTTTTAACGCCTTTACAGAAGAGCATATGTCCCAGCAAGAACATACGGAGGAGTTTCTCACTCACGTCATCTTTCCTCGCCTCATTTCACCAGCAGCGGAGAACCAACGCTTCTCCTTGCTCTGTTCCCCTCCTTCCTTCCCTTCAAGAAGCGCTGAAGTTCGTAACTGTCCCCCCCACTAAGTGACATTTCACTTGTCCCTAAACCTGAAACGAGGTGACGCTGGGCCCAGATTTCTTCGGGGAGTTTCATAAAGCTTTTTGATTTTGGCAGCAGCTTGGCCCGAGGTCAGAGTCCGATGCTCGAGGCAAAGTGTACATGTCAACCCCAAACACTTGTTTGGTTTTTAACGGGTGTTAGTGCCTAATTGTGCCTGGAGCTCCAGTAGCAACCCGAACTCGCAGCAAAGCGGTTTCACCGGTCCCTCTCCTCGACGCGGCAACCCTGTATCAGTCTGAGTGCACGGTGCGCGTTTCAAACAAAGCTCTTTTGTGTGATGAATATTTATCCCTCAACATCCACAGTAATTTTTCCCATCGCTCTGCTGTGCATTATTAGAAAGGTATACAACCTACGAGCTTACAGCCTCCGATAGGAAGCACACGACGCGACATCATTGTCTTTTCACTCTAGTTTATGGAAAAAAACTATTTGTTTTTGTGCTCTCGATTCCGCTAATCCCTTCCCTCCCTTTGGCACCCCTCTTAGCAGGGAGCCTCATTCTTCCTTCTGACAATTAGCGCTATTTAAACGCAAGGGAGACCTTTCCTACACAGTAACTTGTGTGGACTAAAAAAACGGAAAACTCTGCACCTCTCTCCTTCCTTCGGGCAGCTCAAGGAGAAAACCCGGCGAATCTAACCTTGGCAGCCAGGAACGGTCAAAGCTAACTCCACCTTTCTGGAAAAAAATTAACTTTCTAGGCTCGTTTTCCTCCAGAGGATTTGTGTCAAGGCAGCCACGGCAACGTTGAGCCCGTGCCACGAGGCGGAGCCCCGAGCCCGGGATTTGCCGGTTCCTGGGCGGGTATGACCGCGCGCGGAAGGTGCAGGGTGGGAAAGGGAGGGATGGGAAGGAGACCGTCCCCTACCATGACTGGGAATATGATGGCGGCCACGGTGGACTTGAGGATCCAGAGGAGGGCCAGGCACACCACCTGCAGGAAGGTGAAGAGGTGGACCCTGCGCAGCGGGACGTGGCGCAGGTAGATGAAGTCGGGCTGGTGTTTCAGGGGCATCAAGAGCAGCTTCAGACGATCCATGAACTGGAAAAGAAAAGAAACAGGCATTTCAGTGAAACTCAGGAGACAAAAAACAGGTATGAAAGCACACTAACAAGTATGACCTGCTATCAGTTTGCTCTCTTTCATAAAATAAACCAGTAGAAAACCAGCACGGCTCCTTGATCCTGGCCTGTGCTTAATGCAGGGTGGGCTAAACATCCCAACTCGGTTGCCTCTGTGGAGGTCCGAGGTCCACACTGTATTTGGCAATTAAAAAGAGACACAAGAGCAAAGCATCTCTCCAAGAGAGGCCTTGAGGAGCTTTTCTTTTAAGGAGCAAGACTCCACGTGCTCTGGTGGATCAGCGTGTAAACCAAGGAGCGGAGGTGTTGGCGGGAATTTCTCCGCTGGCTTCGAAAGGAGCCTGATCCGCTGTGGACACACTGTTCTCCTTCAAGGGATCGCTTTGTTAGCCACAAAACAGAGAAAACAAGATGAATGACCAAATTACAGTCAACATCAAGCTCTGGGTCACTTCTGCCACCCTCCCCTGCCCTGCTCCTGCCAAGGAAAGACATTCAGCGTTTAAGAACAATGTTTTTTTTTTTCCTCCAAATAAATTGAGAGCGGGGGCCAACAGAGGTGAGGGCAGACACCACATTACCAGAGGACAGAAAGGCACCAAAGAGCAGGGAACACAGGCAGCTTTTCTGGCAGCGTCCCTTGCCCCGTGCTGGACCGGATGGACTTGGAGTTAAACCAAACTCGGGATTTCTCAGGAAGACCAAAACATCCTTGACAGGTGGGAAAACAAGCTGCCCAGTGCCCCGACCACCTGGGCCGGGAAGCAGGGGAAATCCCCTCCGAGAGAGCCAATCCCAGAGCGACCGGGACAATCCTCTCGTTGTCCCCCTCCCCGGGGCGGGCTCGGTGCCCGCTGCCGAGACCAGACGGGTCTCCCAGCGGTGAATGGGAGCCGGAGCCGTTACGAAGAATGCCCGAGGAAATTCTCATGGTGCTCACAGAACAGGGAGTCTTTTCCCGGCCGGCTCGAGAAAGAAAGGCCGCAATTAACAGGATGCCAGGAAGCAACAAAACCAGCTTCCTGGGGCCAACTACGGATGCTGAGCTGGGAGAAAGGCTCCTTTACGTAAGGTTTCCTCAGCCACAAAGAGAAGGGGCTCGGCTCCCCCTCCTCGGCAAGCAGCAACGGTAACGATTGCCGTCTTCTGGAGGAGGCCCAGCGGGGACGCCGGAGGGACTCACCTGCACGCCGTTGAGGGAAGCGACGCCCATGTAGAGGAAGACGCCGTAGAGCACAGGCATGGGAATGAACTGCAGGAGGAAAAGCAGAAGAAACGGGGTGAAAAACCCTCCCAGACATAATCACAGAATCACTGTGGTTGGAAGAGACCTTTAAGAGCATCAAGACCAACCATTAACCCATCCCTGCCAGGGCACCACTGAGCCCTGTCCCTCAGCACCACATCTCCACGCCTTGGAAACCCCTCCAGGGATCATGGGGACTCCAGCCCTGCCCCGGGCAGCCTGGGCCAGGCTTGGACAACCCTTTTGGGGAAGAAATTGTTCCTCAGCTCCAACCTAAACCTCCCCTGGGGCAACTTGAGGTCGGTTCCTCTTGTCCTGGTGCTGGTTCCTTGGGAGCAGAGCCCGACCTGCCCTGGCTCCCAGCTCCTGAATTTCAGGGAGTTGTGGAGAGCCAGAAGGTCTCCCCTGAGCCTCCTTTTCTCCAGGCTGAACAAGCCCAGCTCCCTCAGCTGCTCCTCCCCACACTCCTGCTCCAGACCCTTCCCCAGCTCCATGGCCCTTCTCTGGCCACACTCCAGCCCCTCCAGCTCCTTCTGGGAGGGAGGGGCCCAAAACTGAACACAATGCACCGTTAACACACGGACACACACGCACAATTCCTAGCCTGTGACAGACTCAGGTCGCACCTATGAGTGGACAATGCAGAGCAATAAAGCCAGCAAGACTTTTTTGAAGGCTGCAAGACCAGTTGCGCCATCACTGGAGGGCCGAGGAGCAGGGCAGGGACTGAATGAGCCCTGGGCTCGGCCACCTCACTGACACTTGGACGTCTCTCCATGAACCAGAAGGAATGAAGCCAGCCAGCAGCGGCGCGGCCTGACGGGAATGGGAATGCTCGGGCACGGACCACCCGCAGGAGCTGAATAAGGGCCTTTGTGTGATGGACTTGAAGCCAAGGAGGTCGGGATGAGCCATGCTGCCAAGACAAGCCTCCGTGCAGTGACAGGCGGTCGCCACCAAACGGCAGTCGCAGCACAGCCCAGGCTCCCGCTCGACCTGCTCTTGCTGGAGGAACCTTTGTCTTCCAACCTGCACGTGGAACTCATGAAAAAGGCAAATCACGATTCCCCGCCACGTTATTCACCGTTTCTGCCCCTGGAGGCACGTGCCCGTTTCGCCTGGGGCACGTGAGCACCAACGTCGTGCGTCATCTGCGACCAAAGCTTCTCTGCCTTCATTTTTCCCTTCCTTTCCCTGGGTCTCACTCCCTATGAGCTTCTTGACTGATAATTCATCCCTCCGCTGGATTGATTTGCTTCCTTGAGCGAGCTGCGTTGGTATTTCAGGTTAAAACCCCACTGTTTTTTCCCATAGCCTGATGTGCCATCCCCATGCGCTGTCGCGGGGAGGGACGGGGACCCGGCGCACAGAGCTGTGGGTGTCCAAGGAATTCAAAGTCCTCACTGGGTCTGAGGGATTAGATGAGACAAGATAATATCTCCTCCGGCAAGTTGGGTCGGAGGCTTTCAGAGTTTAGTTTTCGAGTTCATCATGTTCCATTCCTTCCCTCTTTCTCTATTTTCCAATAAAAAAAAGAAGAAGAAAAAGAACGTCCAAATATTATTTCCGCGATAATGAATCCTGTGAATCGTCCCTGGGTGAAACTTCAGCGGCGCTTTCCTTTTGGAAGCCTTTCTTTTGGCAAACCGTCCAGGGACCGTGGGGTTGCTGGCTTAGGCACGCCGAGCAAACCTGCTGCTGGCCAAGGGAATTCAAAATGTATTTATAGGAAAAGCGCCTGTCGTTCTGCTGGTGGAGATCTGCCAGAACTGAGCAGAAACACCAGTGACATCCCAAACCGGCGCCAACACCACAAAACCCACAGCTGAGACGATTCTGCGGATCGCCCGGTTTACTGGAATTTGGGATCCTCGGCGTTCGGCTCGAAGCGTTCTGCAGCGTTCAGCAAAGCGATTCTCTCGAGCAGGAGACTCTGCCACCGCAGTTTGTTAAAGGTCCTGAAAAGCTGCCAGGTCTTCCTCTGGCCGGCACGTGGGCGAGGAGCGTGCCCATCTATCCTCAGGCGTCCTCCCGCGAGGATCTCGCCCCCTCCCGCTGGCGTTCCGAGGGGAAGCGGGAGCAAATAACGGATGAATGAAGCAATAAGTGGGGAAATGACAGACCCCAGTGGAATAGAGGAAGAGAGATCTTGCAGGGAAAGGTCACGGGAGCTAACAAACACAATTATTACAAGCAGGCATTAAATCAAGGGCACGGAAACGCCTGTTTGTGCAGAGGAGGGAACCGTTACCAAGACGGAAAAATTTCCTAGTTGCGAAAACAACCTTAGAAATCAAGACCGGGCTTTGTAAAGCCGCTTTCTCCGCTTTCTTTACGGGCAGCATCGTCGCTCTAACCTCCTCAGGACCAAAAAGTCACTTGTCTCCCCCAGAAACCCGAGTCACAAAGCGCGGTGCCACTACCGCAGCACGTATGGGACTGTTTGGACACCTCCCGCTCGGCCCATCGCTCTACGGATCCGTGGCGATGGACTTCGGCGGCTGGCATCTCCTGTTGTACCGGTTCTCTCTCGTCAAACCCCGCTCCTGGCAGTGGGCCGTGCACACAGCCCAGGAGTAGGCACCAAATGAAGATTTTTCTTCAGGCACGCGTGTATTTAAGCTTCCAGAAAACGGCAAATCGGTAATTCTCACTAAACCTTGTTTTCCGAGCTTTTTTAGTAGCGTGAAAACAGCCCGCGAGTTTCTGCGGCCGCGACAGTAGAAGGAAGCGGAGAAAGAAGGTGGTGATGTCCTTACCTTTAGGATGGGAGCCATAAAGACGGACACACCGGTCAGGATGAAAACGATGACTCCGGTGACTCTCTGCTCCCTGAAACAAAACCACGGGGGTGAGCAGAGCGGCTTCACCGTTCACCCTGGTTTTATTCCCTCTCAAAGCCAACAGAAAGCCTAACAACTCCTTTTGGGAGCCACGTTTTCCAAGCGGACCCGGCGATGAGAAGCCAACGGCAGCCGGTAGGTATCTAGATCCCGGCCAAGCCTCGCGCGCCTCGATTTTTCGGCCACCCGTTTTGGTGCGGTGCCTTAGCTGCGCCGTTTGGGGATCAACAGAGCACTGCTGCCGTGTGTTTGCACAGTAAACACCAGAAACCGTTAAGGAGCAATCCAAATCGGCTACAAGGTGCTATTTATAGCATGCAAACAAGTCATAAATCGTTAGCTCTCCGCTCTCAGATCAGCGGCGTATTTTTGAGCGCTGGTCCCAACACTCCGGCAACTGGGGAAGTGGTCTTCATGGAGGGTTGACCACGGGCCTTCATCAGCACCCACAGCCCCTCCCGACCTCCAAAAATACTTTTTCCACTGAAATTTCAGAGCGCTGAGAAGTTAGGCCGTTAAATTTCTACTTGGTCGCCTAAACAAGCGGCCTGATTTCCAGGAGCGCTCCTATTGAAAGCAATTCAGACCATTTAATTAAGGCAACTAAATACAGAAAAAAAAAATACTTCAGACCATTTAATTAAGGCAACTAAGTAAAGAAAAAAAGTATTTCAGACTATTTAATTAAGGCGACTAAATACAGGAAAAAAAATACTTCAGGCCATTTAATTAAGGCAGCTAAATAAAGAAAAAAAAAATACTTCAGACCATTTAATTAAGGCAACTAAAGACAGAAAAAGGGGCTTGATTAAGTAGAGCTGATTGCTCGAGGCATGACAGGTTTGCATTTTTCACCATGAGGTTTGCTAACCTGCCCAATTTCCACGGATACAGAAATCTACAGACAATTTATCTCCTTCCTCAAACCCCTTTGTGTATTTGGGGATGACCTCGACGTGCGTGTCCAAAGCAGACCGAGAAAGGGTTTAAGCTCTGGCGTGAGGTTTCCTCCCTCTGCTCCCACACGTTTCAACAGGTTCTCCCCCATCTACGTAGTCTAAGTTTTCTTCCTTTTTAAGAACAAGTATTTGCAAAAGGGCTAAACTAGATAAACTTCCAACTGGATCTATCCCCTGCGGACAAAAAAAAGCTGTAAGGGAGCCCGGCTGCTGCGAAGATTTGTGGCACATCTAAGAGCTGCTCCCCCTGACCTTGTGCACGTGTCCCGCTCGAAGCCAGACCCCTTACGGCACAAACCGATCTTTGCAGGCAAAAAGGCAGCCAGGGCCTGTCTGGTTCGACGTACCTCACGCCCAAAAACTTGGGCTGCTCTCCAGGGGCTGAAGTTTCCGTCTCCATCTTCAAGCTGTCAATATGAGCGATGGAGATGACGGTGGCGGCGACGTACCAGGGCAGACCCATAAAGGAGCACACGATCATCAGAATGGCCACCCAGAACAAATCCAGATGATATCCAGCACCTTTCTGTGAAGGGAGATGGACAACCTTGGGTTTAATTGTTCAGGATACCTAGGGAAGGGCCAGGGCTCTGGGCCAGGGCCACACCAAACAAGCAGCATTGCCTTCTACAGCATCTTCTGGCCAGCAGAAATTGTCCTAAGCAATAGCAGAGCAGGACACAATATTCCTTCAAGGATGAATTACCTGCTTCTGCAAGAAAAAGAGGTAAATGTGACGGTTCTGGCAAGCTCCGAAGACAAGAGAATGCCGTAAGCACAGGAGAGCAGCAGACCTGCAAAAACCCAAGCACCTTGTGTCCACTACATAGTCCTTGGAGCTCAAGCTGCTACAAGCCAAGCCCTGTGACCAGTCAAACAGCCATCTGCAGAAGTCAGTGACACAGCAGACCATGAGCTAAAGACTCAGAGAGCTAAAAAATCAGAGAGTTCCACCTTCACCAAAAAATATTTGGTGAGATGCACGTCCTATCTTGCAATCGGTGTAAGCGAGCTCTCAATATATATACATACCTACAAAGCAATCTTATGGAAATACAGAAATAAAGGTAACATTTGTCATTTTCTGTCTCAGAGCTCCTATATTTAGGATGAGAAGCAACTTCGGGATCTCACAGCTGGGATTTCACAACTGCCCTGAGCCCTGCGGATCGTGCCTGGTGCTGGAGGCACCTTCCCCAACCCCCAACCCTAGGATCTCTTGGGGGGAAGGAACAAGAAGAGCTGATGGGGTCATACTCCACCGAAAGGAGGAAGCTGTCCTCATTCTTCACTCCTTTTTAAAGATTTCTGATCTCCCATTTTTTAAATCCTTTAACGAACTAACACAGGAACTTCACCAGTCGCAAGCGCCAAGAGGAGCCGTGAAGAAACAGAAGAGCCACGAAAGAAAGGGATCTTCAGAAAAACACCGGACAAATCCCTTAAGGTTTTCTATTTCAGAGATTAACCTTTTTTTCTAATCCTGTCTAATTTGATTTTATTGGAAAGAACAAAGGATCTAGACCTACTTGGTGACCTGGGAGGGAAAGCAACCTCAGCTCATCTTGAATAGTCCTCATTGTCTTCCTCCCACGTGCTCCGCTTACCTTGGCTGGCCGGCAGCACTGGGATGGGCACTCAGAGACATCCTGCCAATAATTTAGCAGAAAAAAACCCCTGTCCCTCTTTTGGCCTATGGGAGATTTTGTGTAGGGAGGTGTTTTTTTGGTGCAGAGTAGCAGGATCAGGCTGAAGAGATTGAGGGGCCTCTTCTTCACGGGGGTAGAACTGTGAGTATCTTCCTCCAGTGATTAAAAAAAAGACACCTCTGCTAAATTAGGCTCAGGAGACAGACCTAAACTTGGGACCATGCCATTGATCAGCCTCCCCCCGAGGAAGATGAGGGCACAGCACTGAAAACACCTGTCCAGACCAAGATGGCCAAAAAGTGATGTTCTGAGGAACATTGAAACATCCTCCTCTTTTTCAAGGAAAAGCTCCGTTCCGATTTCCAGCGGTTCTCGGCAGAACTGATGAAGCAGAGATCTAAATAACGACCCAGCCTTGCCCATGTTTTGAGGGAGTCTTTACTCTCACGGGTTAGACCCCTCGAAACGTGGCCCGTGAGCAGGAAGGGAGAGTCTTCTTTTACAGGAATTTAATGTTTTGCAATAGAACTGAGCACGCAGGGAAAGGAAAAACCCTACAGGCACGAACAAGGGCATAGCACCGGTCTGGAAAGTTTATTTTAAAAACATGACTCCATCCTAGGCTGCTCTGTGTCAGCAGATAGAAAGCTCGTCTTTAAATAACATCCAAACGCAGCTATGCCCTTGGTATGTCCCAAATCTCTTCAGCTTATTGCTTGTATTTGACAGCACTCCGCAGCCAGCGTAGCCGCCAGATTTGGGCCATCTGACCCGCTGGACCCACTTTAGCCCCCTTTATTTTCCTTTCCATGCCAGTGCATCAGATTCATAAAGTATCCTCACAGAGTCTACGACAGAAAGGCTGGAAGAAAGCGGACCACGAACACAAAGAGACCTTCTCTCCTTAAAATCAGCAGCTGATGACAGGGAACAGGCCCCTGTTCTGAGACAGGAAGGTGGTCGGAGGAAAATTAGATGTTAAGAGTCATTAGAGGAGAGGTCTGAGTGAGCTGGACTTGAGTTTTTCCAGAGAACTAGAGTCTCTGAAGGGAAAAGCCAACTGGGAAGCACTACCAAAACGCAGCGGTTTTGCACACCAGTGAGCGACCGGACCCTTCTGGTGGCCCAAACCATTCTCCCAAATGCCTTGTTGAAAAAAAATGCCAGAAAGAACATCTCACTGGAAAGCAGCTTATCCTTCCTAGGTGTTCCTTAACATCAGGCCTGGGGACTTGTTTTACAGGAAGGAGCAGTTTTGGTAGGATTTATAATCCTATTTGCTGGACGTAGCGGACAGAGCACCTTTACCCTACAGGTACCCTCCAAAAGGAACTCCATCCAGCCCTTCACAAGGTTCACTACTTCACTGCTACTACCAGGAGTAGAGTGGCAGGGGCAGCAAGGCCCAGAAGGCAGCTAGACAGCGTTTACACCGGTGTTCTTTACAAGGCAAGCTTTGACTGACCTAAACTTACATGTTTTCTTTGCCATTCTCAAACGTTTATGGTTGGAGTGTGAAGCTCTTGCAAGGAAAGATCTAAAATCGTAGAAGTTTTAAGAAACTTTTGGGTTTATGCTACGATTTGTTATCATTCGAAAACACAAAACGCACCCACCTTGAGCTTGTGCTCCTTCCTGTTGACGATGACGGCCGTGATCTGCTGGTCCATGAAGATGAGGATAGTCACCAGCAGTGCGGGGATGGCTGCTGCCAGGTACACCCACCATGGGTTCCCTCCAAAAGGTGGGATGAACCAACCCCTCTCAGGACTGGTTGGCTTTTAAGGAGAAGGAGAAGAAAGCTTGCGTTAGAGTTGCAATATAGGAGCGATGACATCCTACGTACACCCAGACTTCCAGCAATGGGGCTACAGGGAGACACTGGAGATTTGGAAGAATTTCATCCGGCCCAAAGAAGTCATGGACACCTCATCCCTGCAAGTGTTTAAGACCAGGCTGGATGAGGCTCTGAGTAACCTGGTCTAGTGGGAGGTGTCGCTGCCCATGACAGGGGGGTTAGAACTGGATGATCTTTAAGGTCCTTTCCAACTCAAATGATTTGACGATTAATGTCAACAAAAGGGTCAAAGGGTGGAGGTCGGATTAAAGAGATAAATCAGCCAACCAAAGTGATGTTAGCATCATGAAAAAGATAAAATCTGAAAAAAGGGGTCCTTTCCAGAGAGCTGACTATGCTCCTGTCGTGAGGACAAGTCATTTTACACAGAGCAGATGGGTGGAGAAAGGAACCTCTTCCAAACAAGCCGACAACGACGTACCTTGAATTCACTTGGCACAATGAGTTTCGGTGTGTCCACACCTACCAGGGCATCTATTCCACAGAAAATCAAAATGGACAAGATAATGGCGAAGTCACTGATGAGCTTCCGGGCCTGAAACAGAAGTTGACATCGTAACAGCAGTCAACGCTACAAAACACCAGTTCACCCACGCTTTAGCTTCTCTGGGACGCTTCAGGCTTGCCTTTGGTGGCAACGCAAGCTCTTTTTCAGAAGTTTTTTTCAAAAGAAAACTGTTTTTGTAAGAAACTCCCCCCGGAATTCTTCGAGGCAGTCTCACTGATGCTACCTACGCTAGATAGCAGCCAACAACCACCGGCAGAGAGACCTAATTTCTCTGCAGCGACATCTGAACAGACTTTTCAGGATCAGCTTCCAATATTAACAGATACCGAACGCTTAGAAATAAATCTAAAAGAAAATAGTGACTTTTTTAGACACGTAAAACATTGTCTCCTCCCGATCTCTGTTTCTTTAGGGTCCACACATTCGTGGTTTTCTCTGCAGGGCCAGAGACACGAGTCAAGTTTCTCGTGTTCTCACAGGACTCCTAAGGTATGTGGCTTTAATAAAATAATACTGTCTTCCCCAGACTCCATTCTCATAATATTCTTTCAAAATGTGGATTAAAAAAACAAATGGGAAAGGGGAAAAAAAAATCGTATTTCACACTGGACTATGGAACCAGTCACAAACATCTCTTTAGAAGACCTAAAGTTCCAAGTAATAAATGGACCTCGACAGCCAGGAGGACGAACCAGGCTTCTCAGCTAAGTCCTCAACGTATCCTAAGAGTGCACCTCTCCAGGGTAGGACACCACCAAGCTGCCATGGGTCAGACCCCAAAGTTTAACCGGGCAAGACCTGCCGTGCGTGTCTGTAACTGTGCCATCTTCTCCGAGCTGTTGTTCCTTCCAGGTAATCCATGATTACAGATAAATTGAACTGCATTCCAGCCCGGACGGAATTTATTTCATTTTTTATTAAAAATAATAAGAGGTTCGATTGTAACACCGCAGAACAGGAAACATCCGTGCAGGATAAATCCCCACGTGTCAGAATGCCAACAACAGCCGGGGGGGGGAAGGTCTCAGAAGCCGCCAGCTCGCACGCCTGTCGGGGTGACTTCAGCAGATGCACCTGGGAGGCGCTGCAAGTCTGAGCAAAATCTTCTTTACATCAAAAATGTGTCTCTCTCCTCCTGTTCTATGCTCTTCCTCAGTGACAGAGAAAAAAGCCAGCTATTCCCTCTGGCTCTAAGGAGAGAGACTTTTGACACGACCATTACCGGCCCCCTTCGGTCGTTTGGATTTCTGTCCAATCACCCTACCACCAAGTCAACAGATGACATGAAGCTGTGCATCTCACCCTGGAAATGGCCAGCCTGAAGGACTCTTGTGACATCTTAAGGCTGACAAGCCCCATCACCACGTATCTCACCTTGGGAGTGTTGTCTTCAGCATCTTTAAAATCGTTGTCACATCCAGACGACAGACTGTGGCTCCTTTTGGCTCTTTGGCCGCCTCACCCATGCCCTCCAGAAACGCTGAGAGAGCGACAGCTCTCCCAGGCACACCTGGTTTAACCACTTCCACGTTTTTATCTCAAACCACTGCGAGCTGCCTTCCCTGCAAAGCATTTCTCCCTCTACGTGCGCGACGAAGCCGAAGGGAAGGCTGATCTTTGCACTTTGGAAGAGTAAAGAACCAGACTGCGAGAGCGAAAGGAGATACTCACGGTGGTTGGAAAATAGCGACTGGTCTTGAATTTCTTCAGGGCCATGGAGCAGGTGTAAGTGCCGAAAAAGAGGATGAAAGACATGAGGGTGATGTCAGGGACGTAGCCGCAGTTGTTGCCCACGAGTCGTCCTCCGTATTTCAAGCATTCCTTTGTTGTCAGAGACGACCAGTCAATGGTGGTGTTGTACTGGTGGGGGAAAAAAAAAAAAAAAAAAGAATATTTCGGTGAGACCACCTCTACACCCGCTCCCCGCTGCTGGTTCACTGTAGGCAACACCAAACCCAAACCTGCTTCTCTCCCATCAAGGCCCAGCACTGTTTCTGATGTGTTCTCAGCACCTCCGCCAAGCAGAAGGACACCCTGGGCAGAAGGACAGGGTGCTAGGCTGGTGAAATCTTGTGCAGGATACAACGAAGAGACCCTTCACTTCCAGCCCTACCAGGGGCCACCAGGAGAACTTGCTTCTACTTCTTCACCCTGTGACCAGCCCCCTCAGGGATTCTGGGCAACGCTCTTGCCTTCCCAGTGCCTGCAGATAGCGTGCCCACCTCAGAAACCGGTCCCTCTCTGCTGGGCCACTTGATGGCACATAAGAGTGGCCACCGCATGAGGAGAAACACGGACAGGTAGGATCTGTATCCTTCAGCAGAAAGGTGCTATTCTGCGTCTCAACTTACTCCCCCTGCATATCTGACCCCATCGAGCTCCATTTCCTTCTCCTCCTGATCCAAAGCCAGGGTTAGCTACACAAAAATCCAGGCAGGGGATGGAACCAGGACCTTCCAGAGGAAGGGCAACGGGGCAGTGTCAATGGAAGGGTTTTCTTTGCGGGCTTCAAAGATCATTCAGGCCCTGCAAATGGCACTTACCATGTCGGTGGAGGAGTACAACAGCTCACTGGCGGATGTCACCGCTGTCCCGTTAAGTAACGAGCTATTAACTGCAAGAGAAGGCAGAAAAAGCAAAATTGTGAGCGCAGTGCTAGGAAGGAAAGCAGATTTCAACTGTTCAGTCATTTACCGGCTTCATCAAACTGTCTGCCAGCTCAAAAAACGTCACAAGGGTTGTCTCAGAGTGACTCAAAAGCGTTTCAGAATCCACTACAATTGAATAACTGATATCAGCACCGGGATCCCAGAGATGCCGCTCCCGACACCTTTGGCACAAAGGCCCCCACCAGCATCCGGAAGCTTTTCCTGTTTGACGGGTACATCGAGATAACCTGAAGTTTACTTTGAGCACAGACCAAGTTTCTTACTCACTCCTGGTTGTCTGAAGGCCCTTAGGAGCGGCGGCAGCTTCCCGAGAGGTACGAGCCAGCCTGCGGTTTGGGTTTTGTAACCGTTTGTTCCCGGTTGTGTTGCCAGATCTATACGTACGCCGGCCGCACCTGCTCCGCAGCCCACGCTCTAGTCATAGGTTCAACTGTCAGATATCCACCCCTTCCGCCCTAGCCAGGAACCCGTTGTGCTTTTCCACTCAGGCAGGAGGCGGAAAACCACCCGCGTTTGGGTAACCGCCCTGAATAAATCCAGCTCCCGCGCTCGACGTTGGCGCGGGGGACGCCAGGAGCCACCTGAGCACCACGGCCACCGCTTCTGCCCCCTCATGGACTTCTCAGAACCAACGGCCACGGGATGCAAGGAGACAAAGGAAAGGAGACACCTGCCCTGGTAGCGATGCTCACCCATTCCAGTTGGCGTGTAGGGTGGAATTCACCCCTCAGCTTCACAGTAAAGCTAAGGTAGGATATCAGAAGGCAGCTGATAAAGGATTATTATCTGGACTGCAGCACAATAGAGAAAAGGAAGCAAATGGAATCTCCCATCAAACCGGAGAGCTAATTAAACACTCTCTTACCCGGATCTAATGGTTCACAGGCACAAGAGTAATGTGTGATATAGTCCACCTTGAACTCGGAGTTGATCGGGTAATGATCGGCCAGCTTGATCATCTTCTTGAAAGCGTCGTAAATGAAGATGAAGCTAATCAAGGAGGAAAAACCTTCTTCGGTGAAGCGGGTGAAGTACTTGACCAGGAAGCTGGCATCGGTAGCCACCAGAATGAGACACTGGAAGGCTGACCAAAGGCCGATCCAGAGGCGAAACTCCAGGTAGTCAAAATCATTGTCTCTGCAACAAGATAGGGAAAAAGATCCGGGTTAGATACATCCTGGCAGGGCGGTGACTTCCCATGCTCAGCTTCTGAGACCTGCGCTCGTTCAGACCCGACGAGAGCGCTCCTGAGAGCCGGGCCTTCCGTTTTCAGCCAGTCAACTCCACAAACGCACGCGGCGCGGCTTAACGGCCGAGGTGGCGGAAAAGCAGGCGCGACTCGTCAGTCCCGCTCCACTAATAAAGAAGGGTTGGAGTCCTGGGGAGCTTTCCTGGGGAGCCCAGCTCCCCGCTTCCCAGTGCTTCTCCTTTCACAATGGGCATCGGAGAGACTCCGTGTGGGAGCTCAACAGAGCTCACCAGCCAGGATACAAGTTGAGCCAAGGTGTCCTGTAGCATCACCTCACTCTTCTGGTGCCCAAAGCTGGAAGCATGAGGGTTACACCAGGCTTTTTCCGACATCACCCACACACACACACGCGCGGAGTTAAACCGTAAATGAATCGGTAGATGGGAAGTCTTTCTAATTTTGCTCCCAGCAGGGAACAGGGTGTTGTGAATATGAACAATCACAAGCGCGTTATTGAAAAATCACGGTGCTCGCTTCCAATTTCCTCCTGAGAAAGACTCCCTCGAAAAATCCTGCCATTCTGCTCCGGCAGGTTGTTAGGACAATAGCTTTTATAACCACCACCACCTCCTCTGCGGGTTAAAAATAACCACTTTCTCCTTCCCAAAACCCCACAAAGCGTTATTCCATCTTGCTTTTTTTCCTTCTGCGTGCTGCACTTGGGCTTTGGCCTGCCCGCCAGATCCAAACAGCACGGTCCTGATTCCACTCATCTATTCCAGGCAGAGAAAGAAAGGTGCTCCCCTCCTGCTCCACTGCGGAGCTCTCACCGGTCGGCAGCTTCCAGTTTCCCTCTCCGAGCTTCTCTAATTTTCTGTCTCGTTTTTCTCGCCTCCATCTCTCCCTTCCTGTGCTCAAAGCCCATCTCCTCCGCCCCTCTTCGGCAGGACCGAGCGGATCGTGCCGAGGAGAGCACCAGCGCCAGGGCCAGGCCGGGGATCATCCCTCGACACACCATCTGCCTGCCTCAGCAGGAGTTCTGCACCTCGGGAAACTTCTCCAACACGCAGAGTACTCACAGGATTAGGTGCTCGCAATTAGTTCCGAGTATCTACCCGCCGAGGGAGGAGACGCAATCGAACGACCACACGTACACCATCACTCCCACCTTTCTGCAACCTGCAGCCGCCTTCAGCTTAATAATTCAACAGACCTCTTCTAAAAATAGCCACCGACCGCCAAAGAGCTGTTCCACATCACAGGCGGCCGCGCTGGAGAGCGAGCCTGGGAATGCTGAACTCCAAAAGCTCTCGGGTTCGTGCACCGAAACACAACCTGCAACGCCGCCAGTGTTCCTTGATGGGGAACTACGAGCGATTTGGGGCGTTTTCTGTATAATCTAAAACGAGCTCCTTGCAAAAGATGGTCTGAAATATCAGCAGCCCTGCATGTAAAACCATCAGTGAGTACACATGTAAAATCAACACGGAATAGCCGATGCCTTTAGGGATTCGCGTGTTTTGCCAGCATTGCAGGTGTGGGAATAGTGAAAACACCCATCAAAACGGGCCACCTTTAGCTTGGGGTGTCAGCTGTCACCGCTGCGTCAACCTCAACACGGTGGGGAGGGAGCAGAACCTCTTTACACGAGTTAAAAGGCAAAAAAAAAATCCCAAGGGAATTTAATGCAGCAAAGCTCCACGAGGAATTCCGGGGGCACGGCAGCCAGGGGAACGCACGCGGCGGCCGGGGAGGAACAGCGCGACCACCGCAAACTTCATGGAGGACAAAGCTTGGCCAAGAATTTCCAGGAGGCCTCGAGGAGGTAGGGAACCCCCGGAGCGGGCAGCGCCTGGGGACAGGCGTGCCTGTGAAAATCCCGGCCGTGATTGCGCTGCCCTCTCGACAAGGAACAAAGAGATGTTTCCTTTCGTGCGCTAAATCCCCTCCTTCCCCACGGCGAGCCATCTCATTCCCTAGCTGGTATTTCATTAACTGGAGACATTCCTCCCCCCCTCCCTCCTCCACTCCGGTACTTACTTGCTGAAATTGAAGAGGAGCCGTTCAAAGACGAGGACGGGTCCCGTGCTGCTCAGAATGGTGAGCGGCTGACCGGCAAAAAGGCAAAATATGGCACCGGTGACCGCTGTGCCCAGAAAGCTCTCCAACACGCCCTGCGGTAGACACGAGAGAGAAGGCAGTTTTCCTGAATAACCTCTTCTATTAGCACTGTTGCAAGAAAAGGAGTAGTTACAGCAGTGATGGGTCGCGTCCGAGACCAAGGGAAGACCACCTTCTGTCCTCTCCTGCAGCTCCACACAAAGAGGTGCTTGTTCTAGTTCCTCGGAGGTAACCACCAACCCTCTGCGTTATTTCCGCGGCCCACCGGTTTAATAACATTCTACTGGGTTTTCTATTTGGCAAGGGGAGGAGGGTGTTTTCCAAGAGCGCTTGAAGGATTTGAGAACTCCTCGAACATCCCCCGGATCTTCGACGGTAAAGACGAATGTCTGCGGGGCTCTTCAGAAAGCCACCGCAGAGGACAACAGCGCTGACATTTCCCAGGACAAAGGAGGGCGGCTTTTTTAATCCCTAGATAAGATGCCTCTCCTTCAAGTAACTGCTTTAGGAAGTGAGAAACAAACCACGCGAAGCTACTTCGTCCAGCAGACACGTGTTGAGATCCACGCTCATCAGATGTCACCAGCAAGTAATAAATTCCACATTTAACGGGCTCTACAATTACCTTTGGCACACGTGGGAAAACAGCTCGGGTAAAAGAGCGCGCCCCGTGCGCTCTTGGATTTTCACGTCCAACTTGAGCTGGACAGCACCTCATTTTAAAACGCGAAAGGCGGATGAAATATAGACGGCGATAAAACGCGATTCCTTCTCCAAAACCGGCAGAATTCCCTGGACCTTACCTCGTTCGCTCTTAGGGAAACTAATCTGTTGACACTTGACTGAGTTTTCAAGGAGGATCCTCTTCTACTGAGGCGCGCAGCCGTGGGCATCACCCTCTCCAGCAAGACTTACTCAACAAACAACCAGGGGCAGATTTAAGGCCAGGCTTACGGGCTTCGTCTGAAGCGGCAGCCTCATTCATGCCGCACGTGCTGCACTGAATGGCACGGGCAGGTCCTTCTTTCCATCCCTGACAAACGGCAGGGCTGGGGCCGCAGGTTTTTTTTCTGACTTGGTAAGAATTTAAATTAAGTTTCGTGGCTCCTGGAAAGACTCAAGTTACTGTTTACGCCGAGGAGAGCATATTCACGCTGTCGTATGTCAGACCGGTACATTATCAGGTAGAGTGGACTTTTTTATCTACCAAATTACCAGCAGAACTTTCTCTAAAGCAAACATAAACTATATTTAAAGAGGTTTTTACAGGGCACACGGACAGCAGCCTCCGAGCCTTCGCTCGCTGCCTTTGGGGGACTTGTGAGGATGAGACGACGGCGGCTCCTGGGGCAAGGAATGACATTTGCACAGCTGATCCCCCTCGCTCCTCCCGCATTACTCACGGCCAGCGCATCTGGAATCTTTTTTTCCCTGCATTCTTCCACGTGTCTGTAGCTAAGAATAGTGTCTTTTCTCAGAAACATAAAACTCTGAAGTGAGCTTTTAAAGAATTGTTGGCCGGGGCCGGCTCTCCGGGGCAGGCAGTGCAAGGCGGGTGATTTTTAGTGCCTCATCCGACGGCAATCACGCCATTGTATACAAGAGAAAAGCAGCATGAACCGTGATGGGGTAGCCCCCAAACCCCTCTTTCTGTGAAGACAAAACGTCTGGGGGACAATTTTCCAGGTGCTGCTCCTCAGCTGCAGAAGCTGGTGTAAACTCCCCTCCCATTTCTGAGCATAAGGATTCAGTGCCTTCAAACAAGCATGGTGAATAAAGGGTTGTGGAATCTTTCTCTAGCCTGTAATTCATCACAGGGAAGCACAGTGCTCCAGAGAGTTTCCCGTCTTTTCCGTATATTGGTTTAATTAAACCTGTGGAAATTGATAGTTCAGTCGTTGTCACGACAAGCTTAATTAGCGTTAGGAGATTCGCCCTGGCTGTGCTGAATCTATGGAAATACAGCCTCCTACGTTTTCTTCTTCTTCTTCTTCAAAAAGCCAAAGAGACACTCAACAACATGGAAAGTCTGAGTCAGTAAACCGAACTGGACTGCAACGGTACAACCGAGACACAAACACGGAGGGTAGATCAGAGGAACTTCTCTACACAGAAGGAGCAAGGACCTTCTCTGTCACCTGGCCGTTTAAGACAACAGTTTGCAGGATTTTTCGAAGGACAGCCGCCCAACGGCAGCCTACACAAGCCAACTTTCAGTGGAAACACACACAGGATACCTCTGTTACCGGTACCCAGAATTCAAGCTTCGTCGGTGGCCGAGCGCCCACCTGCCTGCAGACAGCAAACCACGCGTTTGTTGCTTCCGCAAGCTCCTCCTCACCTGCATGTTGTCCGTGGCGTCACCAAGCAACCCTCCAAATGTGATAGCGTTGGTCACTGTGGCCAGGTAGATGAAAAGAATGGCTGAGAGGGCCTGAATATTTAGAGCATCGAGGAAGTCGCTGGCGAAGAACGGTGCTTTCCTCTTTATGTCTTTGATTAAGCCGCCGCAGAACCTGAAAAAGGCAAGGGAGAGGAGACTGGGGCAAAATGTTTCGCAGCGCAAGCCACCAAGATAATCAGAAACACTGCCAGAAATGAAGCATTTTATCCGAAAGGAGTGAGATCATCACGTTACAGAAGAGTCTTATCGGAGCTGTGATGGTCCAGGGATATCACCGAGATACTGTTGTGAAGAAAGATAATTATCGTGAACATGTGATGCAGCTGGAAAGAGACAGTTTTCAGGAACACAAGCCCTACTTTTACTGAACAGGTCACTAACGATTGTAGTTCTGGAAGCTTGCCCGTTGGTTTTTTTTTCTCCAACTAGATTGGCTGAGGTAATAAAATACATCAACTCGCTAAATCTCTGCCTAAACTTCTTCACGTGGCAGAGGCGATGGAATCTGCTTAATGGAAAAATGCTCCAAGCTGTTAACCAGGAAAAGAAGTAAGTGAAATTATCTCAGAGAGCAAGATTGCTTCACTTGCAGGCGCATTTTTTTTTGTGGAGCCACGGACAAGACAGCGTTTAAGTCTTAGAAACTCCATGAAAAATGTTGCTCTTCTGCCTCTTGTTCTCCGGCAGGCAGCTCACCAGCGACGCCAGGATGGCTCAGATAACTCCGTAGGCACGTGGCGGCCGAGCACACGTTATTTTTGGACCCAGAATCGGGACCCGTCGACTGCCTCGTACGCATCGATGGGGAATTTCAGCCTCCAGGGTGAAAAAGTCCTGCCAGGGAGACGTCGTCTCCGCGCCCGGTGCCTCGGGCCGAGGGACGCGTTACTGACCTGCCAGTTCGCTGCAGCTCTTCGCAGTCGCCGTGGCCCCCGCCGCCGTGTCCTCCGTCGTGAGGCGTGTCTCCGTTCATCTGGAGGTTTTCTCCACCGGAGTACATGTTTTTCCTAGGCAAGAAGGCAAGTTTGTGAGGGCTCCGCAGAACATCCTCGGCGCACGGTTCCTCCAAACAAGCGTCGCGCAGCCTCTCCCGAGGCCGTGTTGGACAAAGGAGACTAGGAGGTTGACCTGCTGGCAGCCAGAGCGGAACGGAGCCTCTTAGAAAGACCAAGCAGAGCCCCGAAGAGGCTGGATAGCCACTTTTAGATGTTTACAACATCACCTCAAGGAATGACAAGAACACCCTCCTTCCAGCGATTGAGCAAGACCTGAAAATATCTCAAGGGGTTTCTAAACATAGGCAGATAGATGTAGGTCACTCTGTGGTCGGTCAATAAAGGTGGAGTGCCCAAAGCAGCGGCTCTTCCCAGCACCTATTCAGGACTGAGGCACACCGCCCTTCACCCCGGAGCTACGCCTGCCTGTCTCCCGCCGCTACCTTTTATCTGAAGAAGGAAGAGACTTGGGGGGCTCTATCCTAATGGCTGGATCCCATTCCCCAGGGGGGAGCACAATCACTTCATCCAGAAACTCGTCGATGCCGGCGATCAGGTCCTGCCGGTCCTTGGCTTTGTAGGCGATGTCGTGGAACACCTGCAAGGAAAAGAGAGATTCCACATAGAAAAGGTGTGTGTTTTCTACAGCCCGGGCTCCAGAGGCAACAAATAAATGTTAATAAAGCAATTACGAATTTCTTTTACACAAAAAAAAGTTTTCTTGTAAATAAGGAGCTTCAATTATGCTTTGAGAAGACTCTTTTACAAAGCCGCAAAGAAATGCCCATCCTCCTTTTCTACTTACTTCAGTGTATCAAAAAACCAGGTTAGTTTGCAACCCTAAGGGGTAGAAACGGCAACAGTAGTTACTCAAAACCAGTCAACAAGGAGCACAAACTGGTTTTATTGAAAGGCTTCATATTGCTGAGGAAGAGCGGAGGAGAGAAGAGAGGGAAAAGAGAAATAATGATGGATTTTACAGAAATCTTTTGGAGTACTTGGAGTGAAGCTGGAGCAGCACAGGGGATAGACTTAATAAGAGCAGTCGGTGGTAGGAAGCAGGACTTTGGGGCGACGGAAACTGGTGGGATGACAGAAAAGAGAAGCGCTGAGAGCGGTGATGAAGGGAATCGTACCAGAGCGAAGCAACGTAAAGGGAAAGCGAGAAAGAACCAACATAAATCAGCCCCAAAGAAGACCCACCTCATCCGACATCAGAGTGGCGATGGCTCGGCCGATCTCGTGGTAGGACTTGGCTTTGCCCTTCGGTCCCAGGAGAATGAAGAGAAATCTGACAAAGCAAACAGATTGTTCTCATTTAGGAGAGCAAACCGGAGCGCTTATCACTTACGCAGGATCTGGACAGGAATTCAACTTTAAAAAGTTGTGGCCTTTGTCAGAGGTCCAGAGCTGCCCGTGGCCTCCAGCTGGCTTGGGAGCAGAGATTACACCCTGCAGCCCATCGTGCTTACTCAAGCAAGACACTACTCAGAGTCCTTTCCCCAAAAAGCCTTAAAAGTAGCCTGGAGACCGCTACGGCCAAATGCCACCACAGTCCCACGCGGACGTTGCCACCAGCCAGCAACCTAGACTTGAGGATGAGCTGAAGGAAGGAAGTTCTTCCAATGCCCAGTGGCTGGAAATGAGCTACGCACGACAAACGAAGCTCCAGAGCAGAGCAGTTGAGAATCCCCGCCCTGTGCACCATGGAAAGCCCATCCTGCTCCACTGTGATTTATCTGATCGTACGTTACCGGCTCCTTGTAGCTATTCAATCTTTGTCCGAGATCCCTAGTGCTACTCCACTGCCATTTACGTGACAACGGCGGTGATTAACTACTGCTCAACGGCCAGGAGGGGACAGAAGAATGATTTACGCAGAGCTCCACAGCTCCCTGCACAGGACGGACCCGGTGGAAGATGCTATTAACTACCCAAATCGCTCACCGTAAACTACATCGCTCCCCCGAGCTATCAGACAGGACTTGGTGTGCTTATTAAAGCCCTGCTGGGGCTGAGCTCTCTGTGGCGAGCAGTTACTCACACGTGAAGGGACACCATTAATCTAAAACAGGGCTCGAGCGATAAATAATTAAGCCCAGCTTGTGTGCCCTGAATTTCCGCTCGGAGTACACGACACACACAACACCTACCGGAGACCTGCAAGCCCATCTGATGGCTCTGTCGTCTCAGCTTAATTCTTAAGCCAGCAACTTGAGGTGTAAACCTGTTCCTGCACCTTTGGCAAAGGTCGACTACGCCTACGGGGTCATTAGGAGTTAATTAGATCTTGACGTGATCTCTTTGGGCGGCAACTCTATCCAAGTCACTGCTAATGAGTTTGAAAAACACCACGATACGAAACCTCTGGAGATAGGAAATCACTGCTCTGTATTTTCCTGCTCTTGCTTTTGTCAGGGCTAATGCGCTATGAATGAGGACTTGCCTACGTGACGGCACGTTCTCCGGAGAGTCCTTAATGGAAAGGGTCACACATGGAAAATGGAGGCTTCTGCCAAGAAAACCATCTAGCCGTTGTGTCACAGTAACGGGAACGCTGGTGAGAGGTGGCTGGGTTTTCCAACCTCTTTAAGTGACACTCACTAGAAAAGGGTTTAAGTACGGTCTCAAGGTTGGATCTTCAAGGTACCTAGATCCTCCTAGTCTGGAAAGAAAAACTAAAAAAAACCCAGAAAAGATACCACCACTCAAGTGATACTTGATTCTGGGAAGATCGAAGTCTTATCTTAGATGCTCCCAGTTCCTAAACTAAGTTTCATGTGCAAGGCCAAGGTATCAATGCTCAAATGGTAAAAGCCATTATCTCCTGGAAGAACACTCTTAAAGTCGACTTCATGCTGTAGACAGTGCCAAGCTGGCGGGTACTCGCCCACACAGCACTTACAGCCTTGGCTGTAGGAACACAAGCCTCCTAGAAGTCCTCTCTTTGGAAATAAGAGTTGGTGCGTGGCTGTGACACGGAAATTCCTCTGTCTTCCTTCTCAGTAGGCTTGTTAAGAAAGCCCTGTCCCTTCTGTTGGCCACCCTGCACAAAGGCCAACATTCGGTGGCCCGGAGGATTGTCACGGAGACCACAACAGCGGTCAGACGGTGTCCTTTCAAGCCTTCAGCCTGAGCTGGACTCCAACTAGTGACTTTGAGATAAAAGTGTCTCTCTGTCTCTGTCTCTCACATCAACTCATCCTTGCAATTAGCAACAGAAGTCACATGGCAGGAGACCAACTTCTCCATTTCACCTAATTTAGACTGGGAATTAGTGGGGCCATTTTCAGCAAACTCCCTATCGGCACGTGCTTCAAACAGAAACACTAAGAGCTGCTCAAAACAACTTTTAAAGCTTCCTGAATTAAGCTCTTTTTTTTTTTTTTTTTTTTTTTCCAATTTCAGCCGTATCTTTTCATCAGCAATGGAAAAATCAACACGCTGTAACCTTTGCTAAGTTGTCTCATCTAAAACCTTTTGCATCCCTCCCGGCGTGATTTTGGGTTGGCTTCAACTTCCAGTCATAAATTTCAATTGTCTCTCACAGCTCAGCTGAAGAACCCTCAATAATTAAATTCCTTTAAATACCCTCCCCTATCGATCCGTAGCCGTCTGTAAGGCTGAGCCATCGGAAGCGTTTCTCCTCTCTTTAGTCATTTCCACGGCTCTTCTGTGAGAACCTTCTCTTGATGGGTCAGTGTCCTCCTCAGGGAAATCATCCAAGTGCCGGCAGCTTTGTCAGGCAAATATAAAATGAAAGTGCAGACCGGATAAAATAATAACCTATGGCTACTCAGGAACTTTATGGGAACCTGCTTTCCTGAGAAAATGAAGTTAGGAGCACTGAGACAGGGGACAGGACACCATCATTAAGTGTTATTTTAGCTTCCCAAACCAAAATGTCATGAGGTACTAAGTCTAATGTCTCAGAAGGTATACTATATCCCAACAAGTACGTTCTATTTAAAGAAATCTAGAGTCCTAATAAAAGAAAAAGCATGGACTTAGTAGGACAGGATCCATAAATACCTATTTATTGGCATTACTAACAGTAACACTTCATAAATTGACTCCTTCATGAGGCTTTCACTCCAGGTTCACACGGAGGTGACTAAGCCGTACACACCCAGGTCACGTCCTCTGCTCTCCTCCTCCTACCTCCTGAAACTTTCCCTCTGTTTCACGAGTTATTATAAAAACAACACTAAAGACAAACTGCTCCTCGGCCAACTCTTTTAAAATTCCAGGGTGTAAATTACCCTAAGATATTAATGAAAAAACCAACAACAGGTTTTGTAACTTCAGAAGTTGCTGCTCGGCATTCTCCTGGTATTCCAGAACAAGACATTTTCATAACCGTCTTCTCAAGTAACTACAGCATCTGACTCTCTTCCAACCTCTAACTAGAAGATCTAAAGGTAGCACCACAGCAGTACCACGTACAGGCCCGGTAAGCTGGGGCTGCAGACCTGAAAAAAAAAAAGAGGAAGAGCAAGTACGACAAGATTCAAACTCCACCTGTTCTTCTGCATCTACCTCTTACGCCTGGAGCAAGAAAGAGCAGCAGCTCCGTAAGGCCTAAAGGCACCTACACACAGGACCTCAATACAGTCCTGGAGAAAATGATTTTGGTTTAGGAGAAGCAGTTCTTCTGCTGATGGACACCATGTGAGATGCCTGCAGGGCACCCAGCAATCCCTGTAGAGGTAAATGCTGATGGACTCGAGGGATGAAAGAACAACCCCCTGAAATACTTCTCCAGGAGAATCTGCAGCCTGGACCAATGATGAAATGAGCACAACTTGAGACTGCAGTGACCAAAGGAGATGGTGAAGTGTTTGGTCCATCTTCAGGTTCACACAGGTGATCCTTCCAGTTTTGGGCAACGCCCCGACACCGCGGGCGTCTCACGTGGCGTCCAACACGCGATGCAGACAGATAAAGGTAGCCCTTTTGCCGCCAGAGCTTTGAATTCCCACAGTGAGTCCTTCTGCCAGGAAGGCTGCTAAAGGACTCAGCCCTGAAAGCCATTTCACGCTGTAATTCATCAACAAACCCCACATTCCATCCTCATCTACGGAGAAGAAAAGATGCCTTTGCAGTTAAAAAGCTTAAGTGAGGAGAACCTGGCTCCTGGTTCTGCCACAGGTTTCTGAAGTGACCTTTGGGCAACTGACTTCATTTCATTCGAGACTTGTAGACACAGGCAATTTCCCAGCACCACCTATTAGGCTGTGCAAGTCCGTACGGCTTATCTCCAACAAACATCTTTCCCTTGCTCATTCTTCTCTCTCTCTTTTTTTTTTTTTTCTCCCCCATCAGCATCCCATTAACGCATCGGACCTGAACACACGATTGCACATTCTTTTTGGAAAATCAAAAGAGAGGAGAAGAGAGGAGAAGAGAAGCAGTTGTGCCCAAGCCACGCTGCAGGCCCGGTGGAGAAGCGCTTGCCAAAACGCGGAGTCCAGAGCATGGTGGAATGAAATTCAACATGAAAAACACCAAAGTCCTCGAAGTTTTTTTTTTCTTCTTCAATTTGATCGGTAAAAAGAAAACTCAATGCAGCGAAAGGCTGAGATCTCTCTACACCAAGCTCAAAGCCTCGAGTTTTGTTACTGGGGCTGTAAGAAAACACCCTGTTGAGAAATATTTCCTGGAGAGTTCATGAAATTTTGCCGGTTTGAATAAAAATCTACTTCTAAGTAATGGAAATCCTTTAAATACTCATCAAGGAAGCATGAAGGGAAAATAGATATAGAAAATGCATGTAACCAAGGAAAAGTGATTTCTACACAGGAAATCTTATTTCTACAAAGCATCCCAAATTTTTTAACTTACAAGAAAAAGCCATAGAATGTGCAGAGGAAGGAAAAAAAATAAATAAAAATCAGCAGAAATAAGTAACTCAATAACAAGTGACGCTGAAAGGTCAGCTGACACTTCTTTAGAAACCCCAAAGCGGCCGGGCTTTGACGGCACCGCTTTGATGATTTTACCAGGATCAAACCCGATAATTTAACAAAATTAAAGAAGCCTTGAGGGAGAGGAAGGGGGCGCACGGACGCCGAAGGCTCCGGCTCCAGCATCTCGCGGGGTTTGCGGGATGCTGAGAGCACGTCGGCAGCGGGAACGCTGGCCGCGCGAGGCGGCCGAGGAGACGCCCCGTCAGAGCCGCTCTGGGCCCCGATGGGATTTCCGTGATTGAATTTCACAGGATGCAGCCATCGCAAATGGCTCCTCATCACTCCCGAATGCCATCTAATGAGCCTCCCGGCTTTGATTAGGGCGAGCGTTTGGTTGGGAGGACAGCAAATGGATAATACTATTTCCTGGGGAAAAAAAAAATATGTTGGCATGGAAGGATATATTGTCTTGATTAATGCTATTGAGTAACGAGGTCGTTCGGCGAGCCGAGATCTAACTTCCTGGCTCCCACCACCAAAACAAACAATGGCTAATTTTACATCTGCCGAAAAGCCTTCGGAGACACACTTAAAACAAAAAGTTAAGTAAGTGGCATTAGGCTTTGAAACTGGAATACTGAAGTGCCCGGAGCTCAGTAACGCTCGGGCGCGACGAAGAACCTTTCATCGCTCCTACCAGAATAACCAGCGTGTGCAAAGAGCTGTTGATGTGACTGGAATGGGCTGCCCAGGGAAGCTGGGGATGCTCCATCACTGGAGGGGTTTCACGGCCAGGGTGGACGGGGCCTTGAGCAACCTGCTCCAGGGGAAGGGTTCGGGACTAGATGATCTTTAAGGTCCCTTTCAACTCAAACCCTTCTCTGATTCTATGACCGTGAGGAGCCGCCTAACCAAACTCCCAGAGATATAAACACTGCCACGTTACTAGAAGGTAATTAAGCAAACAGCACAAACCAGATCATCTTTTCCCTTTGTTTTAGCACATGGAAATAAAGTACAGATGACAACGACCACGTGACTTGCCCTAATGTGTGTTTTTAAGAGGAAAAACACAAGCTACGTACACAGTGTGTGCTAGAGGGGGAAATCATAAGCGAAAGCCACGGAGAATGTCTTCTCCTGGCCTGGTGTTTTTATTTTAAATGCAGTTTCCAGTTCTCAGGGGCCAATTTCCAAATTTTCTTACCGGGTAGGTACGGGGACTTCGGTCAGAGCGCCCAGCATGACCGCCTGCTGCAGCCGGACGAAGGCAATGAAAGGACTCTCCAGGAAGTCCACCTCCCCAACCAGCACGTTGGAGGCCTCGGCATCGCGGGGCAATTTCTTCATGAATTTGTTCTTCAGCTGCACCGGTGAAAGAGGAAGGAAAAGAAAATGAACTCTTGCTAGGCGTGCAAACAAGAACGCGCAACAAAATCAAACCAGTTTCCACCCACATTTCCTCCTTGGTCAGAACACTTCTTTGGCCAACGTGGATCACCCCCACAGAGCCTACTGAGATAGAAATGCCAAGAAGATCAGCCCCAGAAGAACGACGGCTCGGAGCCAAGACGATGCTGAGAAGATTCTGCCTCCTGGAGCTGCTGTTTCTGTTTCCAGATCCAAGATGGTATCATTTTGGGGAGAAAAAGGCACCCAGCACTGAGGATGACGAGTAAATCTGGGCAGGGTGTCAGGAAGAAGCCCTGTACCACCTCTCTGCCTGGCCACCCGCATGTCGGGGAAGGGCAGGGACTTGTTACGAGTGAAAGGTTAACTCCACAATCTGCGGTCGCAGCTACAGAAACAGCTGGCTTGAGGAACTGTCTAGATGAGAGACGGGCCCGTTGCTGCTTCCCATCATCATCACCTTCTGCCCTGAGAGCCTGGCATGGCTGAAGGCGGACAGAGGAACGTGTGAGAGACCTTCTGGCCTGGAGAAACTCCTTTCTCCATCCTTCTGCAGAGTGATGCTGGATGGCTACAACATCCTGCACCTCCCATAGAGCTGAAGGAAGAGAAAGCCTTTGGGGGTAGTAAAGTGAGAAGGAGCATCCATGAAGAACAGAGAAATCAGAGAGGGTTTCTGAGGAAAATAATCCAGGTCTAGATGGAGAAGCGCTTCTAGAGATGCAGCAAAACGTCTCTCGGGTTAACGAACAGCAGGGCCCAAAACTGCAGGAACGTGAGCTTAGAAGATCATCTCTGGAGCTGTATTTAACTCATTCCCAGCAACCCTTCCTGAGACATCCTAATGGTATCTGAGGCCCAATTCTGTGCTCACCTTCATTAAACCAGAGCGCCAGAAGAAACCTCCTGACCGGCATCGCTCTCCTCAGCCAACCGCCAGTGTCGCTCTCGTTTATCTACCTTCTCCCAAAGCATAGCTACAGTTTCAGGCTAAATATCATTCCTCCCAGCCAGAAGGTTCCTGTCCTCATCTCTGCACCTCCGTACCGGACTTGTCCCGTAGCGGACATAAGCGGGCTCACGGGGCTCTGCAACGCGCATCGCCCAAGCCCACAAAATATTAATTACGTCCAACTCCGGAGAAATGTCATCAAATGCTTCTGGTTTGATAATGGGAAAGCACTGCAGTGGCAGCAGCTGAATTTTCAAAAACCAGCCTCTCCTGGCTTTTTGGTTTTTTTTTTTTCCTGGCCTTTGAAATCTCTTGAGCCTGGCACAGGCTTGGTTGCTTTTCTGCTGGGTTATTAAATGAGCTCCAGCAGACCCGCTGCTCGGTGGGGGAGCAACTTGCCCTTAGTTGGTTCCTAACTTCTCCTCCCCGCCCCCGCCACCTCACCCTGGGTGATCTCTGGAGGTGCTCTGTGTTTGCCTGGCTGAGGGTGAATGGTGAGGGAGGATGTACTGCCAGAAACACCAACGGGGGCGGAAAACACTCAACTGGGCTACGAATCCCTAACGAGCTCTGCCAGGCGACTCAAGGAAGCAGAAAAATGGAAAAAGTCTCATGAAAAGGGAGGAATTATTGATGCAGCCGGAAGAAAAGTGCTGGAACAATCCTACTGCTGCATGCTTCTGTCAGGACTGCCACCAGGGAAAATATTAAATGAGCATCAAGGAGGAAGCCTGGAGAAGTGCTACCAGTTCTCCCATAAATAGTGCTCTGGAAGAAACGGGAGGTGGCAAATCCCCAAGAACCGTTCCAGCTTCGCTCAACAGGTTGGTTGGCCCAAACCCAGGCGCCTTTCCAAACCAGCACCGCCAGGCAGGATCCGAGGTCAAAACAGCACCACTCATTTTCAACAGCCATTATCAGAGCGGCTTTTTAGCTCCAAATGAGTTTTGCAGCACCGCTCGCCACTTAAATCATTTATCAGCTGGGTGATGGGAAAGGTGCAGCCAGTACTCAAATTCCATTTCGAACCATTCCCCCAAAAAGGCTCCAGAAAGATGTGAGGCCTCAGCAGCAGGGAGGGAGGGAGGCACTACATGTACTTTCCCTGCACTCAACTAAATCGAGCACCCTTCCAACCTGACCGCTACTGTTATGCTCAAGGCCACAGATCTCCAACAACACGCTTGCAAAAAAGCCCAGCAACCTGAAAATCACCGTTTCCCTCACTATATTGTAACGCTCTGTTACCACCAGCACCGGGGTTCTGGGAAATGAAAGCGATTCCGAAGTACAGGTGGCTTTTCTCGCACCCCTGTCCTTGCTCTCGGGCACGCCACGGTGCTGCCGCCCGCATCCTGCCTCCCCTGCCGAGGAGACGGTCGCCCGGCCTGGGAGGCAGCTCCCAACTGCTTCCATCTTGGAATGCAGGTGTCAAGGGAGGGCGAGAGGCCAGCTCCAAAGCCTGGGATGTGAGGAGGAGCAACCGCAGCCACCAACGCCGAGAGAGCGCCCAGGAGAGGCACTGTGCCTCGTGACCTCTTGACAAGCTGTTAAAAAACACGTGAAGGGACCGAGCCAGACTGATTTTCCTAAACCGCTCGGCGTCAAATATTTTGCGATGGATGGAAAGCTTCCTCTGCTCTTTCGGGAGCACGTAGCCCACCCAAGAGGAGAGCTGCCCAACACCCGAGGTGAGCGGTTTACGGGCTTGGCCGAGACAAGAGAACACCCGAGGCAAGTGGAAACTCTGTGAAAGGAGTCATCAGCTGAAGCATCAGAAACACGAAACGAACCAAAAGCCCACGATACGGCACCAGAACGATACCCTTTCTCAAAGGTCACGTTACTGCAACGGTGCTCCAGCCTTTGCCGAACAGCCGGCCAGGAACGTGCGGGCACTGATCTTTGGGACGTCATCACCGTCCTCACCTGAGAGCGCCCGCCCCGTTTGCAGCGGGGAAGCTCCCACTGCGCTTACGGCCACGGAAAAAACAGAAGGAAAATGTTGATTCAGGTCTATTAGGTGGGTACTTTGCGCTTTTGTGCTCAGAAAGGTGAACTCCCCCAGGAATTTGCGCCTGCCTCTGCCTTTCCCACATCCGTTCGTGCGTATTTTTAAAGATTACTTGCCCATAAATTACCCCGGGAACTAAACTTCCTAGAAACTTCTCCTTGCCTTCAGAAAGGTGGCACTGATCTCTCCTGGAAGACAAGTCATTTTCATTTCAGCTCCACGGAGTTGAAAGTAGGTCATCCAGGCTGACAAAAGCTAAAAATGAGGAACGTCTGGCTTGTGGCTGTTCACACAGGAAAAGCAGCGAATCTCTCCCACCATTAATCACAGGATTTTGTTCCAAACGTTGGGACCCCATCGGTGCCCTCCCCGTCCACCGGGCCCCCCAGGAAAAGCAGGAGGGTTTCTCTCAACGAGGCCAATTTCTTTCTTAACTTTAGAGCTGGCTTTGGCACAGATTCCCTGTTGATATGGAAACACCGGTTTGAACAAACAAGTGCTCACACCACAACAAATAAGGAGGGTTTTGTGCCTCTCTCTGACTGACCAGATTCATTCAGAGCCAGTTTTTGTCCCGTATTCCAAGAGGAGATAACACACCAGGGCAGTAAACTCCCCTTATATCAACATCTAGTCATTTTCTCTATGCTATTGCATCAGCTCAGGAACAGCAGGTCCTTGATAAAACAGATTTTCTTTAACTATCCCCTTTATTTCGCACGGGTGCATCCCCCTCCCCTTCCCTGAGTTTGCTGGAGAGCCCACCAGAAGCACCTCCTTCTTCTAGACCCGTCTCTGCCGTGGACCAGATTAGGAGAAAATATAAGGTTGCCCTTTTTTTTTCGGACAGCTCGAGAAACCTTCATTGGTTTGTCTTTTTTTGACAGCTCAAGAAGCTTTCACTAGGTCTTTCCATTTGGGGTTAGTCAATACGGTGCTAAGAGAAAAACTCGGAGCAAACAGCTCGACCTTCAAGAGCTGGAGGAATTCTGGAAGCCCTGGTCTTTCAGGCACTGCTGATGTATCTGGCAAGAGAGAGCTGGGAGCCCAGGAGAGAGCAGGAAGCCTGGATGTCGATTTATTAACTGGAAAACCGAAAAGCAAAACAAATGGACCAAAAGTGCCGCTGCCTCTGCTGGTCTGGGTAGCTGCAAACGACCAGAACATTAATGGGAGCCGGCACCTCATAAAACCAGACAAACGAAGGCCAATCACTTCTCCGCGCTGCTACCTCAGAAGCAACGTTCTGCCAACACAAACGCGACACGAGGGAACGCACCTCCTCTTCCCTAACGACCCTGAGCAACTGCCAAAATGCACGAGCCCAAAGCAAAACCACGAAAAAGCAGCAAAAGCCCAAATCTGGTGGCCTTTATCGAAGCTCTTCATCATCAGAGCGGGTTAAGTCACGGCCCTGGAAACCTTCAGGATGCTGCCCCAGCTTCTTTGGCCGCCTCGGCGTGCGATGAACCGAAGCGTCGCTCTCACGGCGGAGAGGAGCCGCTCGATGCAAATCACCTGACTTCAATATTCATAAACAAGATGCTCTCAGCCACGCGCAGCTTGTTTGGGTGCTCAGCGCGGCTGAGCAGCAAGGCGAAAGAAGAAAAAGCCTTTTGTTTAGCTACGGGGCGAGCTTCCCACGCAGGCTGGAGGCGGAAAGGGAAGACCCCCTTCGGAGCTCTCCTTTTTGTTTCGCAGTTGTTACACTTCTTGCAAGACAGCACGATTATCGAAAAAACAAAACACAACAGGGAAAATGGGAATAAAAAGCTTTTCCCCCCTCTTCGCTTTTTCCCCTCAAACCTTTGTCGCTCGTAGACGTCAGCAAATATCTTCTTAGGGATTTTTATTCCCCGAGCTCAGCTGGGAACCTGATGGGCAAAAAGCTCTGTAATGTTTTGGTGATTGCCAGCAGATCCCGACGCCCCGAAATAACAACGTAAATCAAGGTGGAACATCTCTTGGAGAAAAACACTCCTGAGCTCAACCAGAAACCCCAGCTAGCTGCTGCCCATGGACATTCTCTACGATCTGTTCTACGCAGGCGAACGTGGCGCCGATGGCGCAAAGCCGCGGGGTCCACGGGCTGGGCTGCCATCGACCTCAATCGAAATACCAATACCAAAATCAACAATAAACCACCGTCCCATTCATTTCCCTTTCCACAGACCCCTAGGCTGTGACAACCAGCGCGGTCCAGGCTGGGGGGCGACGGTGTTTTGCCTGCCGCGGGCTCACAAGACTCAAATCAACATTTTTGCGATGAGTAACCTGCAGTTAGAAGATTTTCCTGCAAACTCTGCAGTTGGGTAATTGGCCCTTCCCTCTTGGTTCAGCTTCACAATCATTTGCTTTCCAAAAATGGAAGCGGGGAAAGAGTAAGGTGGTATTTAAAATTTAGCAGGCATCCCAACCTTACCCATAACCCAGGATTTTATCACCTTAGCATTTCCACATCGCTTTACGATTTCACGCAGTCTTATTCTGACGGCAAAATTATTTCTCAGGTGTAAGGAAGAGAATTCAACAAAGCCAATGACCCCGTTCAAACTCCCTCAATTTCCACCAAGCTTTGCTAAAGGTGCCGATCTAATCGTGTATCGCGCATCCGGAAACGCTGGATGTCAGAGGGGAAGGGCAAAATAAAGAAACAGACACTTAAGTTACGGTGAGATTTGTTTGAGATTTCTTGATGGCTCTTTGGGGACGGGCAGAATTTTTTTCAGCTCGTCCTTTGGAAGGAGCCCGAACGTCCTCTGCCCTTTCCTGACTCCAGCCTTTTCCAGGAGGGATCTTTTGTGAAACAGCTTAACGGTTACCAAGTAAGAAGATTAACTCTAAAAAGTGTATTAAGAAGGCAAAGAGTATGAGAAAAACAACAAAATCCAAGACCAAAGTAAATCCAAAGCAAGCCTAAAATCGTCCCACCCCTAAGGGCAGAGGAACCAGCCTCACGAAGCCACTGAGCTGAACGGGACATGTGACCAGGGTCAGGACGTGTGAAGCGAAGCAAAGCCCAGCTCCTTGTTATCCAGAGGTTTCAGCCCCGGGAAAGCTGAGGGTTCTCGTCTGCTCTCGCTCCTCTTCATCACTTCCCGCTCCCCTGTGCCTGGAGGAGGCCAAGCTAATGGCCACCACCTCCTTCGTGCCTTGGAACTCCAGCACCTTTCCTGATTTCTCTCCAGGCCAGGTCAAAACAGTCCCTTGCAAACCTCGGGTAAGATTTTTCAGGGAAAACTTCAGCACGTCCAGTGCTCCCCAGCATGCTCCACTGCTGTGCCTCTCTTCCCAGAGATGTCCACGTTAGCGGGGCTTCTTCTGCAGCTAGTGAGGTGGCTGCCCAAGAGGCAGCCGGCCCACCCAGAACCTGAACCCACTCCGCAATTCCACCTCTCTGCAGGGACTGACAAAGCGGCTCCGGAGACCACCGGTTGTGGCAAACAAGGAATTCAACGGAAAAATTCAGTGCTCGCTAGCGGTGAGGCAACTGCTGCAGGCCAAGAAATCTGCTCCTGGTTTGGCTTCCCAGAGAACGATCCGAAAAGAAGAATTATCAGGGTCACGCAATGGGAGACATCGGTTTTCCAACTGGACCTTACGACACCGATGGGAAAGGAGCAGGGAAGCCACAGGTGGGTGCCCAGGACCTGCCTGCTTTTCCAAGAGGAACCGCTCCTCAGTAGAGACAAAGCACCTCAGGATGGAAAAAGCGAAATGTGACTGGGGTTGGAGGCTGGCAGTTGGGGAAGAAGACTTTCCTAGGTAGGCTGAAGGTACTGGAAGGTACGGCTGCTTCAAAACGCAGAGAATCCGTCCCGCGTCCAGTTCCTGCTGTGCTGACAGGACGGGTTGGTTATTCCCTCCCCTCCCGCGTGGCGCGCGAAGTTCTGCTCCAGAAAGGTGCCAAACTTGACCGAGGCAGGACCTTCAGTCAACCAGTAACGAAACTGGAGACCTACGGCGATTTCGGAGGCGTTTCTGGAAACGCGGACAGCACAAGGGTTCCGTTGTGCAAAGTTCATCAGCAGGACACGGGCTAATTAACTAAGAGGCTTTTTGGAACTGGTTTGTTTTCAAGTAATTCTTTTCCCTACTAACCGGCGGGCATTCTCTATGCAGACCGTTAAAAAACCTCAGAGCGTGCTTCCAAACCGGATTTTTTAACAGATTTCGCTATTAGCGTTACCGAAACATCTCTTTTTTATACCCAATTCTACCCAAAAAGTCTCTTAACCTGCAGGCATCCACAACCACTTCTGCAGGCTGTCGGCACTACCGAGAGCTACAAATCCTGCTGCAACACTCACATCTAGTTTTCTGCTGGTCTCCCTGTTAAGACCCCAATTACAACGTGATTAAAAAAATAGGAAATGTAGCAGATTTTCCAACGGGAAAAAAAAGCTGTTTTACAACCCTAGTTTTTCCCTGTGGATACATAAAGGAAACAAATATTTTGCAAACCAAGCAGCAGGGACAGACGCTACGACTTTGAAGGACACCGAGATCAATGCCAAACAGGTTGCTCCCTTTCTCTTTCCATTTTTTTTTTTTAAGATATATATTTGAAATATTTAATTCCTCTGCCTTTTCTACCCTGATTATGTTGCCGTAGGCCCTTCTAAGGCAGAGTTGTGCTTACAGGAGACTGCAACCGGCCACCACTCGAAGGACCAGAGCCATTCTCACTGCTGTGTTACCCCAATCACTTTCCAAAGTACCTCTCATTTGCATTCAGAATAACTCTGGGACCAGAGAACGCTGAAAGACTTGGGGGGGGGGGAAGATTCTCCGAAAGAAACAGTCAGGCTTTGAGAATAACCCACTTTTTGAAGGAAGACAAAGGGTTTTTTGAAATTTGCACAGAGACCTTATTCAGACACCGGTTTTCTAAGAGTTGAAATAACCTCACTCTGAGCCCTCAGGCTCCTCAGCTCTTTGAAGGGAGGAGAACACACACAAAGACAACCCAGAGATCCACTGTAAACATCACCCTCGTCTAAGAAATCGGATGAATTCGTGGGGATGTGGTGCTGAAGGCCAATTTGGTTACTCCTCTCCACTCTGGAGCTGGTTTTCACCTGTCAGGGTGAGGCAGCACCTTCCATTCCACCTGGAATTCGCTGTCCCAGCGAGACATTCCCCTGAATTCTCCCAACGTACCCCAAGGCCCTTGTGAACACATGCCCAGGAGCACTGCAGGTCCTTAGCTCCCTGCTGTAACCCCCAAGACCCTCCTTTCAGCAGGAAGAGCAGCCAAAACAGATCGACATCTGGATATTTCCCCTCCTTTCTCACGGGTCTCAGCGAGATCGCCATCTACGTGGCGTCACCCGCTTCAGGCCTTGCAAGAGTTTAACCTTCAAGGGCTGGCGCTCGGAAGGTGGAGGATCCAGTCACAGGGCTCAAGAAATGCTCTACTCACCTTGATCTTCACCTTCACTCTCTTCTTCTGCTTCGGTTTTCTGGCCCAGAGCCTCTTTCCTCAACATCACCCAGCTGCTAACCACAGAAACCCCCGAGCCGAGCCTGCACTTGTGGCTTACCTGATCCTTCTCGGGCTTGTCGGAGATGTCGTTCAGACTGGTGGAAGTCAGGTTTCTGTGAGTCATGGCTGGGCTGCCTGCAAGAACAATGTCGACAGCCGTTAAAGCTCCCGTTTCGATCCGGGCAGGAGAACACAGAGGCTCAGGCTACAGCAGTACCTTTCCTTGCACAAGGGAGGTGGACGTGGGCAATTTATTTAGGACCCCGAGAGGCTGCTTTCTGGGACTTGATGTGGCACGTGGGATATGAAGACGCTAACGCTTCGTCGCCTCTGACCTACGGCATCCCCAGGACTCTTAGGACAGAAAAAGAACCCAAGGACTTGCTAAAATTCCTGCCTGTGGGAGAAAAAGCAAAGCAGCACCAGGCTGCTGTCCTGGCTTTGACTGGGATGGACACCGATGCTGCTGGGTCACCCAGGACCCGGTCACAACCCAGCCCTCCACAGGGCTGGGACCCTCGTGGTCACTCTGTTCTTCCAGCACGCTCCTTAATTAACTAAGCTGACGAGCCTTGAGCATTGTACCGATCAGAACAACACATGCGCCGCATCGACAGGCGAAAAGTCACCAAGTCCTGACACCAGATACTCCAGATATCTTGCCAGTGTTCTCAGAGACTTGCAGGACACGTGGAAACGGTTCTAAAGAACTGGAGACAAAGCCCCAGTATTTCAGAATTCGTTTCTACAATCCCACTACAAGCATTTGCAGTTAAAACTGAAGAAACTTGGAAACAGCCATAACTGTAAATGAAGGAAACTAATTTAAAATAATAATAAAAAAAAAGACTTCTGGGATGGATACAGTATCACGAAGCACAGCGGTCAGTACGCGTTTTATTTTTAATTGCTCTGAAATTTTCCCATCCATTCTCACCTACACTCACAGGAACCAGAAGGGTAGGAAGAGGAGCTGTGACCACAGAGTTTCTGACCACAAGCACAAGCCAAAAGACAGGAAATACTCAAAAAGAAACGGCAGAGTGGCGTTTCCCAGCGTTTTGAGACAATATGGAACGAATTCATGCTTTGGTAGCCAGACCAAAAGGAAAGTCCAAGGTTTTCAGCTCCAAGAGAAAAGCCAGGAAGAGTAACGCAGCAAAAGCTGAGCAGGATTTGATCAATTCAATATTTAAAAAAGGGGGATCTCCATCTATTCCTCTTCCTGCTGCTGTTCTGAGCCGGATTTAAGACTCCATCTATCTCCAGTTTTTATAAATAGGTTTACTTAGCGTGAGAAATGCTGCCTGTATCGGTAACCTGCATGCATTAGTAACCACTCTCCTAATTAATTATTAGCAAGCCAGACTTCGAAATGTCTACAAATTTTGACTGAATGCTTGATATGAATCTCTACGTCGGAGATAAACACATCAACAAACCAGGAAAAAAGCGATCGAACTCGCTGACGTCTGTCGTATCTGCTACCTGGTGTAGATCCAGTTCTGCTCATAACACTTTCTGGGATAAAAAATAAATATCTCTGTGTGGTAAAAAGGAAAACTGGACCAAAAAATCCCCAATAAATGCAGGTTATTGTAATCCCAAAGCCCATTATTGAAAGCCAGAGTTGGTTTGGGTTTTTTTTTGTATAGTGTAATTATTAATTATCTTTGGAAGGTTGCACAGATTCTGCCAATTCTGGGACGTCTTGGACAGGTAGATAACGTAGCCATAAATCAGAAGGAAAGATTGCAGCTCGATGCGAGTTTATTTTATATGGTTTAATGCTGTTTCAATGAATTTTATTCCAAAGAGCTGTAATGAAAGGCATCTGCTGAAGGTACCCCTTCGTTTCCTGCAGATTGCTTTGGTGGTTTTCCAAATTTCTGTTCTGAAGTAAACAGACTAAAATCAGGGCTCTCAGCTTTCACAGCTCATTTTTTTCCCAAGCTACAACCTTTGTTTGCTTTGTTCAGTAGATGTCCAAGGCTGGACATAATTACCCTTCCTTCTAGAGGAAGAGGAGAGTGACTCTTGCTCGTAGCCTCTTTCTCCCAACAGGATCAACACAACCACATCAAACTCATAGCAGCTCTTCTCAAATCATCCCCTATTTATTCCAGACCTGAACAGCTCTACCACTCCAAGGCTGAAAAAGGCCACGTGCACGGAGCCCAGAAGTGAGGGACACCGGACAAAACCCTGCACAAGAAGCAGCATGAACCTTTGGGCAGAGGGTTCTCAAAAACTCCTTTTGTGACAGCCAGAGCACTGCAGATGAGGAACGTCCTCCTCCTGCCCATAAATCCCTGGCTGCCAGTTCAGCACTGCTCTGAAGAAACTGCTTGGGTGGCAGAGCTCCTAGCAGGAAGGAGGGCCCGAGTCCGAGAAGAAAGTAGGTCTGCACCTGCACTACTCCTTTCTGAGAGTTATCCTCACAAAGGGCCACGTGAGCCACAGCTCCAACTTCTTGGCACAACACGCAGACCTTACTCACTCCTTTTTTCCGTCATCGGACCGGCCTTGCATTAAGAGATCCGAGCACCCAAACTTCACAATGTGCTCTTTGTTCTCTGGAGAGCGTCTCATAATCCCAGTTTGAGCAGGGCTCTCACCGGCTCAGATGATTCCTATCTCCATCTCCTTGCGAGACACTTGATCCCCCATGCTGACAGCCAAAACCTCTGGAGTGTGCACTGTGGCTGATCTCTAAAGTCTGGTGCCTGTGCCCATCATCTTCTGAAGATGCCTTGCAAGGTCCTCAAGCTCAGACTAGTCCCACCCAGTACTGACTCTGACCATCTCCAGAACACAGCCTGGAAACCACAAGCTTCACCTTTCACCAGCTTTGCTGACCTGACAGTATCCCAGCCCGCATTTAGAAGTTTTCCCTGATTTTATCTTGGCCACCGAACAAAGTCACTAACAGAAAAATGCTGCTAGAAATGCAAGATGCAACATGTGCAACGTCGGCTCAAAAGCCATTTGGGCTGGTGGATGCCGTGGCCCGAATTAAATCCCTCCTGACTCAGGTTCCTAAAGCCTGTGCATCTTTGAAGGCCCAAAGCCAGGAAGGACACGTCCAACAACCCTCTGTGGTACTGCCTCATTCTACTCATCATCTTTCATGGGGAATATCCTGAAATTCAGACTTCTTTGGATTGCTACGGCCTTCTGTGGATTGATACGGTCTCGGTGCCACCAGCGCCTCCCTGGGGGAAGAGGACGCTCCTGGGTGATTGGAACGAGCCCAGTTTTACCAAGGGGCGTCAGAGACAAGTGGGGCCTGAGAAAGGTCCAGCTCATCGCTGAGCGAGCAAGCTGGCAGGGCCTGCTAGCTGTGTCACAAAAGGAGCCTATTTTTATTTAATTGCACAGAATCGTAGGATTATTTTGGTTGGAAGAGACCTTTAAGATCATCAAATCCAACCATTAACCCATCCCTGCCAGGGCACCCCTGAGCCCTGTCCCTCAGCACCACATCTCCACACCTTGGAAACCCCTCCAGGGATCACGGGGACTCCAGCCCTGCCCTGGGCAGCCTGGCACAGGCCTGGACAACCCTTTTGGGCAAGAAATTTCTCCTAATGTCCAACTTAAACTTCCCCTGGCGTTTAGACGGAGTTGAAAATATTTAGGCTGGCTGTAGTGGTGGCAAAAGTGACGAAGCCCTTTTAACAGCCAAAGGAATGAAACGTCGCTTGAGGGAGGCCGCCACCTGAAGGCTGACCTACCTGTTTCATCCCAGATGAAGAAAAAAAACAAAAAGGCAAAACAGAGTGAAACAGAGCAGCGAGAGGGGACAGTGAGGGGGAGTAACGTGGACAGCCAGAGCAGCAGCCATTCCATCCGCAGACTTCCCGCTGTTCACGCGGCGGCAAGCGTCAGGAACCCGCCTGGTTCCCCCTTCCTCTTCCTCCAACCCGCCCACCCACCCGTCCCCCTGCCCGTGGACTTACTGAGCCATCCCACGCTGGGGCTGCGCTGCACCCGGATTTCATCATCCAACGTGCGGGTTGCTAGGCAGGGCACGGAGCTCTCGAGCGGGCTGCGTGCTTGTGACGGTGCAAGCAGGAGACAGTAGCAGCAGCGAAGAGGAGGAAGAGAGCAAAAGTCAAAGAAAAGGAAAAAAAAAAAAAAAGAATGCAAGAAAGAAACGCTCGAGCAAATCGCACAGGCAAGGCAGGTGGGAGGCAGAGGGTTGGAACAGCCGCAGTGACACACGAGGGCACCTTTCCGCGCAGTTTGGTCGCCAAAGTCGTACGCCCGCTCGTTTGGAGGACGCCATCTCTTCCGTAGCTCCGCTTTTCAGTGTTCCGGAGACACGGTTTTCAGGCCTGGAGCCCAAAATTCAGGCATCCCGAGCGTGTAACGTGCCCGGGTGCATCAGCTCGGTCTCGGAAACGCGCACCTTAGTCCACAACACTTCAAATAAAGCAGCTAAATACACTGCTAGGGTTTGTTTTAAGTGTTCCTTGAGAAACATCTCACTTCTGACTTCACCTTCTCTCCCCCCGTGCTGGCATCATTGGGCTGATGCCATCATAAAACTCTCTAAAGGGCCTGCGGATGCAGCTTGTATGAAAAACACCGAATAAAGCTGAACTCTAACGTCGAATAAAAACTTTAGGGAAGTGTTCATGTGTTGCTGGCTATCCTTCTCTCAGCCCATCGACCAACACGGTGCAGGCAGCCCAAGGGTCATTTTACCTCCACCGTTTCCAAACTACGCTGTCAAATAAACAACGTTCTCGAGGTGCTCGGGCAGCACCGACACCATCCACACGGCCACTACCGAGGGTGGTTAAACACCGGCGCAGTCCTCTGCCACCTTGGTTTGAGAAGGATTGAACCATTTCTGTCCAATGCTTTTGGACTCTTAGAAAGGACTCTTAGAAAGCCAGTCAACAAAACAAGACACTCCAAAAGAAAACAGCCCTGTCAAAAAAGCCCATGGGAATTCAATCGAAACGTGAAAGCGGGACGTCGCCACTCAAGGCTTCGTACAGCTCAACCTTCTGCCCGTAAAAGAAACAAAAAGGGTGGTGCTTTCATAAGGGAATGTTGAGTAATTAATGACTTGGTACAGCTTGGGCTGCTCAGCTTCTTGATAATCATCTTCTTCCTGCTGCATGGACAGCAAAGGCGGGCTTGGATTTATTCTCCTCCATCCCGTGTCACACAAGAGATCACCTTTCTGCCCGATTTCTTTCCCAAGAGGCCAAAGGATGTATGAGAAAACATCCTCCCACAAGCACGATCCAAAGATCAACCTTGATGAGGCAGCAGTGAATCAAAGGCACTCCGCGCACACCCTGGCCGCTGCAAAGCCCCGGGTTTCGGGCCAACCTGACGGCTACGGAGCCTCCTCTTCGAAAAGAGGATGACTCTGCTACCAGGGACCTCACGGTCATCCCTGGGGAGGTTGGATTATCGCATAAAGAATGCCTTTGGATATACTCAGAAGCTGCAGCTGCCATTAAACACCGGCACAGGAGTTTGTACGAGCTTGTCGCGAAGCTAAGAAAGGCACAGAAAATTTTAGAGCTGCTAAGACGTGGTTATTGAAGCGCTCTGAAGTAAGTGGGATGAAGGCACTTTGGTATATTTGAGAATCATGGCCCAGGGGAATATTTCTACATTTCAGACCTAACAAATATCCTTGAGGAAGTCTATCATTATTTAATTTGGGTTTTCAGCCTAACTGCCCTGAAAAAAAAAATAAAAAAATCACAGGCAGGATCCATGCTAATGCCATTACGCCGAAGCGATTCCTAATTAAATGTTTTTGGAAGCAATTGAACATGACGAGGTACCTCTCATAGGTTCCGAATCAATCGTGATCGCCCAGTAAGAGTCACCAAGTTGCAAAATATTTTGACCTACACCCTACAGCAGGGGCTGGGTCAGCTTCCGTCATTAACACTCCTTAGTGAACACCCAGTGACTGCAAGCAGGGTGCTTTCTGATGCACCTCAACGCGTTTGATGGGTAAATCAGAGAGGAGAAGCTCTTCCCTTTTTAACTACGGCGGCCGAGCACAAAACCGAGCGGCTCCCAAATATCCCGGCCCATAAAAACACCCTTCCTGTTCAGAGGTGAGAAGTCAGCCAGGCGCGGCGGGGCCGCTGTCCTTCGGAGCCCAGCGGCGACATGAATATTGGATGAAAGTCTCACCGAGGCTGAAACGAAAGGTAGATGCTGAAAGGAAATACCCACCTGGAAAGGGAACTCTAGGGAAATTCGTGGAGCCCTTGGGGCCGGTGGCACTTTCATTACCGCGATTAGCCACGGGCAGAGGCAGCTGCACTCCTGTTGGCCTCATGAAATTTTGATCCGTCTAAAGGACGCGTTCTGCCTTCAGAAGCACATGAGAGGCGCTCATCGAGTTCCAGGGAGCGTCCTCTGACTCCCATCAAATAGATTCCGGAGTTACTTTGTCATTAAAGCGTAAATAATAAATAACAGTAACGACTGTTCATGAAGTATTCCCTTTTGTACGGGAGGCGCTCCCCTCCCGAAGTCTCAAAGCGCTCGAACTGTCACGGAACGTAATGCATTATATATTATATATTCTCAGAACGCGTCAACGTCCCAGGTGGGGAAACGGAGGCAAAACAGCATGAAAGGAGTCGCTGAAGGTCAGTCAGTGGGCTGAGAAAACCTCTTCAGAATCAGCCTGACTGAGGCAGGACCTGCACAGCCCCTTTGAACGGAGGAAAGAAACGAAGGAAACCCAAAGTCTCCTCGGATCCGAGTAAAGCCATGAAAAATAAGCAGGGGCTGGAGAACTGAGGTGAACGCCCTTTGTCAGCATCATCCTTCCCAGGAGAAGCATGATACGAATTTCTCTTTCAGCAGCCTGGAAAGTCTGGCTCGGTAGAGCCTACCATCCCAGACAGACTTCGATTATACCCTGAGCACCATGAACCTCAACCCCCTTAAGAGAGCTTTGATTTGCTTGTACCGCCCGGAGGTTCTGATGGCTCCTCCAGGAAGGACTGGAACTGCAGAGGGCAGTTCTCACAGTCACCAGCTGCCGAGAGAAGAGAAGGCTCTTACCAGCAGTGGAAATAGATGCGCAAACGGAGGTGGCCGGCGGATGTACGCTGTGAGCGGCCCCTTTTAGCTCCTTCAGCTGCAACTCTGCTCTGCGTCTGAAGGAGGTACCCATCACAGCAGCGCCGTCCTAAAGGTTCCTTCGCATTTCTACACCTTAGGAACTCCCTGAGACAGTTCCTAGCACTCGCCTGGATGACTTGCTTTGCTGTATGCAACGGAAAGCCCCGGAGCATGTGCCGGAAAGAACGTAATTTCTTAATCCCAAGTGAAAACAAACACGAGATGCTCGCTGGGTGCCCGGTCCTGACCTGACCGTGGCATCCTCCGGGGATCTGAAGCGTCTGAAGCTGACTGAAGGGCGTAAAACTGAGGCACTGACAAATTTTATGCCTGTAATGGGGAATGAGAGGGGGGGAGCTTGAGGAGCAACAGTTTAGCTGGAGCTCCTGAACAGCTCCTCTCTTGGCCTTGGCTCTCCACAGACACTCCTACCTGTGGGTAACACCCAAAGTGTCTGCTTGAGACACCCAGGAGATTCTCCTGACTCATTTTCTTGCGCCTTTGTGTCATTCACTCGATTCCTGCATTATTAAGGCACTCGTACACGACAAGAGGCATCATCATGAGCAATAAATACTTTCTTCACATGCACATACGCACCTGCTGCGAAAGCAAAGGATGGTAAGAGGTAGGAAATATTAATAAGGTACAACAAGAGGTTAGGGAGAAATGTTAGGGCAAGTTTTAGAAGCCAAACACAGAAAGCTAAGAGGCCTTACACGCAGCAAGAAGAAAATAATTTCTACACTTGCTTTGATTTCTGGGTATTTTAAAATGGCAGCTTTTAGAAAAGAACTCCAGACTGCACCAGGAGGCAGCTGACAGAACTCCAAGATGTGACAATAGGCTTAAAACTCCTCTGTTTTTTTGTTTTTTGTTTTTTTTTGATCATCACGAGTAAGACGACCTCAGCGTCTGGGTTAATACAGAGCCACGGCCTCTATCGCTTGTCTGCCTCCACACACACACACACACACAGAGTTCACAGACACCTCTACAAACACGGCTCTATCGACGACACCGCTTTGAGAGAGACGTGTTCACGAGACGTACTCACGACAGACACCACAAAACAACTTTGGGGTGAACGAAGCGAGATGGAAATCAGCTTTACCCACACTGGACAACGACTGCGTGGCAATAAAATGCAAGCTGGCTCTTCCTACCGCCTCGTTTGGGATTATCGAGCGCCATCGACACCGTCTGCTACGGAAACCCAAGCTTGGTCTCTGCCCAAACGTTTCGGACGATCGACCCTTTAGATTTGGGCGCGATTGGGAGTTTTTGGCAAATCTCTCTTTCCTGTGGCTGTTCCTAGGCCACCTCCTACACGCCAGCTGCAAGAGCATCTCTTTGCCTCTCCCTGCCACCTCCCCGCTCCTCTCCCAGTCAGTCCAGTGAAGATACGGTTAGAGCGACGCGCCACGGCCAAAGCAGCCTTCGGAGCCCTCCGCCGCCGCGGGGTCTCGCTACGCTAACCGTGGGTTAGAAAAGCATCGCCAAGGCAACGCGGTTAGTTGTGGGCGGGCGGGTGGGATCGGTGGGTGGCTTTAGAAAGGAAGGCTATAGCCAGTTAGCCTCTGCATTACCATTATCGGGGTTGGTAAACATCCTACTTGCACTGGAGACGGTCTTTCCGATGTCGGCCAGAGAGCGCAGGTTGGATTTCTTGGTCTGGTGCCGGTGCTTCCTGAGCAGCGTGTAGGTGACTTTGTCCTTCAGCTCCGGTTTCAAAAGCCCCGTCTCGATCTGATTGTCGACGATCATTTCTGTGGCACGCAAAGCAAAGGGGTGAGGGAGGGGAGAGGACGAGGAACCGCCGAGCGCAAAACTCAGTCGCCTCAAGGGAGGGCGGCGGGAGAGACAGACGGATCGTTTTCATCCGCTCTTTTCGATGGCTTTCCTTCCCACCTCAAAGCCACCAGCAGATTTCAGCATTTTACTTTTAATGGGAATCTCTTTTAGGTAGTTCTTTCAAAAGGGGACATAAGCATTTCTACCCAACAGAACCCATCAGCTACCGACACGGATCTACTGCTCCGAGATTCCCTTCTGTTATAGAATCAGAATCAGTTTGGTTGGAAGAGACATTTAAGATCATCGAGTCCCACCGTTGCGCCATCCCTGCCAGGGCACCACTAACCCCTGTCCCTCAGCACCACATCTCCATGGCTTGCAAACCCCCCCAGGGATCACAGGGACTCCAGCCCTGCCCTGGGCAGCCTGGGACAGGCCTGGACAACCCTTTTGGGGAAGAAATTGTTCCTCAGCTCCAACCTAAACCTCCCCTGGTGCAACTCAGAGGCTGTTCCCTCTTGTCCTAAATTGCCATACGTTGTCCTAAATGATTTTCATACACACCACTGAGCCTGTTTCCAGTCACATGCACCCAGGGTGAGACGGTTCTTAGTTCAGAAAAGGAATCTGCTCTAAGCCTGTGTTTTTGTGAAAAAACTACAACTACACCGCAAGTTCCACTACCCTCTCAAAAACACAGGGTAAAACGTCCATCTGATTCAACAAGGTCTGTGTTCACCTCGCAGGCCCCCAGTAAAATCTAATTTAGTGACAGGAAAAAGTCCTGGAGATGAGGAACTAATTAAATCACTCCCTCTCAGAACCAAAGCAAAACGACAGCAGCTACAAAAGGCAGAACTCGCCGCGGCTGTCACAGCGACCTACGATGCGGCTTTGCCTTTATTCCCAGGGAAAAAGGCTCTCAGTCCCCTGCAGACTTTTTATCAAGTCTCTCCTCTCTACTCCCCTATCCCAGAGGAGAAAGAGAGAGAGAAAAAAGAAATGAGATTTATTAAGAATCTCTACCGCGCATTAAATCTCACAGTAAGTCCTTCCCTTGATTCCTTGGGTTAAGGCGCTGTCCCCCGAGGGGAAGTGGCAGCTCTTATTTGTCTACTGGTAACTTTTATCGGTGCTGATAACAAAAGTTATAGGAAAAGGGGAGGCAGAACACGCATCACCTTGGTTAACTCAGTGAGTCAGAAAGTCATCCTCCGCGTGCCGCCCAAGAATTAGAGCTTCTTCACATCACGAGGGCAGGAAGCCCAGCTCGGGACGGGGTGACCGGCTGCGTGTCGGTGCCGTTACACAACACGTCTGGCAAAAGGTTGATTTTCATTAAGTGCCACTTTCCTCTAAGCTTTTCTTGGTTTTGGGTTTGGTTTTTTTTTGGGTGTCATTTTTGCTGTATCTCCTTCAGAACACGTCTGGCTCCATCAAGTTTCTCCTTCTCCATCTGGCAAATGTTCCTTCCCTTCCCCGTTTCTGATAAAACCCAAAACAACCAAGAGAGCTCTCTGTGTTGTTCTTTTCTGTGCGTAACTTTGAGGCACCAACCAAGTGATTGGGATGAAATAATTCTGCAAACCAAGTCTGCAGGCTTTTTGGACATCCCTACCTGTCTGATTAAGGGTCTGGACCAGCAAAAATGCCCCGCTCAGGATAGGGTTACAGCACCAGCAGCCACCGATCTGTAATTTCATCTCCCAGAAATGAGATTTAATTTGGGTGCTGAAGAAGGATATTGAAGGTGACATCTCAAAGTGACTTCAAAAAGAATTTTAGCGTTGGAGGGCTAGAGTTTGGGATCACTGTGACGTCACTGAAGCCTGTTCAGCTTCAGCACTAAACTTCAGAGGTTTTCAGTTTGTTTTTTTTTTCTGAACTTTACAGTGCTGTGAGTTTGGATACACAGACACAAAAATAAAGGTAGATAAATCCCACCACAAGCACCTACAAAACTAAGTTCAAACCTCTGTAAGTGACATCAGATGCAGCTTTTGTAATTCCAAGACCTACAAACTAGTGCAACACCCCGTTATCTGATCATTTCAAGCCAGGACAATTTTGAGCCTGTTTCCTGAGACCAGAATTAAAAAGCACTGACTCTTGCAGGAGTTCTATTTCAGTTTGCTCCCCTACATCTCTTCACACAGCGGCTTCTAAATGTGGTGTTTGGGCTGAATGTATCTCCGTCAGAGCGCTCATTTTTGGAATTTGTTTTCGTATGTCTCCTCCCACGTCATTGGGAACATGGGACAGCTCTCAGCAATGTCACCAAGGGTCGGCCCAGGCCACGGCTATTTTGATGGCAAAAAACCTGCTGAGTGGGATATCTGGTAGAGAACATCAATCCAGTCAGTGCCTCCTATTCCTTTCATAGGCACTGTAGCTCTATCTTAGGATATAACTTAGGGTATCTACTGCAGGATGCAAATGGTTCCATATAATCACCAAAAAGCGCTAAATATCAATGCAGTCGGTTCTTTCACTCTTCTTCCTGAATCGAGAAGACCTCCTTTCATTTGTCTGTTAGCCTTCCTCACGTACTTTCTATTTTTCCCTGTTATTCCCTGGAGGATTGTTTGCTTATTTTTCCTCTTTTACTGAAAAAGCAGTGCCTTTTCCTTAAACCCATCAGTGAAGCCATCATTAGCATTAATAAAAATAAAGTGATGAGCTTGGTGAGGAGCGGCTGAGGGAGCTGGGCTTGTTCAGCCTGGAGAAGAGGAGGCTCAGGGGAGACCTCCTCACTCTCAACAGTTGGAGTGAGGTGGGGTCGGGCTCTTCTCCCATGGAACAAGTGACAGGACAAGAGGAAACAGCCAGGGAGGTTTAGGTTGGAGCTGAGGAAGAATTTATTCCCCTAAAAGGCTGTTAAGCATCGAAACAGGCAGCCCAGGGAAGTGGAGGAGTCATCATCGAGGGACTGAAAAGCTGTGTGGATGTGGTGCTGAGGAACATGTTTTAGTGGCGCCCTGGCAGTGCTGGGCAAGTGGTCGGACTTGATGATCTTAAAGGTCTCTTTTGAGCAAAACAATTCTACGATTCCACGAAAAACCTGTAGGGAAGAGTTGAGGGAACGAGCCAAGGCAGCTTTACTTACCCACCACCTGCGGGAGAGAAGAGGCCTCGATATCCAGCATTATTGAGCCTTTCTCTATACACGTCCGTAACTCAAACAAGCTGTGCAGGGACAAGGTGGCCACGTGAGGTTTGCTCCATCTCTCCCCACCTTGTTCTACCTTCTCCTCAAACTTGATCCACCTAGAAGGCAGAAGGACGAGACTGTGTTAAAGCTGCCGGCTCCTCGCAAACACGTCCTTGAAAGCAGAGAGACAGCTGAAGCACCTCCAGAATTTCGGGAAATAAAGCGACTTGTAGCCAAACCCAGTGAATAAAGCGTGAAAACTTCAGCCACTGACCACGTTCAGTAGTGACGAATAATTCTGCCCTATAGCCACGGGCTGGCACGAGGCAGAGGGTGGAGGAGAGGAGCACATCCCGACGATGTTCTCAGCAGCACGAGCGAGCCACCAAAAGACGAGGCACAAACTCAGGGGCTCGTTGCTCCCCTCCGCTCTCCGGCCGTCGTTTAATGATTTAACAAAGCAGGGCTGAAAAACCCCAGAAAGCTCATGTCTGCTTCAAGAGGAGAGCAAAGGTTAAAGCCCGTTCTGTGCAAAATACTCTTGACAGCCCTAAGTCCACGTGCTGACCGCCGGTGAGCGGGAGGTGTCACCTCCACCTCCTCCAGCCTTGACCCTGCCCGTGGCTCCGCTGCACCCGGCCAGATGGAATATCACAGCTAAGGGCAAAGCAGAAGTGCTTTTCGAACCTGCCCTGAGATATTCTTTTAATATATGTGGAAAATGAAAATTCCAGTGACTAATACAAGGGGGTTATCAAGACAAAACCCAGGCATGTAAAGGCAAGGAAGCTCGGGAACTGGTTCAAAAAATAGTACGAACTCCAAGTGAAACGATATTTAATCCTGAGAAATTTATTGCTTGGGGATTAATCAATCGTGCTTTTCAATTGCAACAATCTCTTTCTGAGACTTTTTGTTTTTTAAAGCTGCTTTTTAACTGGGGTTAGAAGACTGAATTTAATCTCAAATGAATAAGGTTCTGGTTAGTTCACCAAATCCAGCTATTTCCTAGGACTCGGGCAGCTGCAAATCCGTGAATTTCAAAGGCTCTTTCCAGTGAAAGTGTATTATTTACAACTCTCACTATTTGCTTTCTGTTTACTTTTCTCACTGCAATCCACAATAAGCCAAACCTTGACTCCCAAACCTGCCTGAACCGTCACCCGCTCCACTGGGCGCGGTGGCAATTCTCCTGGTCACCGGGGCTCGGCACCGCGATGCGCTCGCGGGCAACGGGATCGCGCAGGAGAACGCGACATCCTCAAGCGTAGGTCGTGGGCTGACCTGACCTACCGTCAGAAACGTCACCACGCGCAGGGGGACAACGACAGCCCGTTCGTATCGGGGTTGCAACACAAACAGTTGAACTCCCGTGCTTCAAAAACCAGGATGGGCAACTAAAGGTCCTCTTCTGGAAACATCTTTGAATCAGCAGCTTTAAGGTTCTTGCTAGAAATTTTCTGTGGTGCGTAGCAGTTGTTTTTTCACTGAGCAGGGCAGCTCTGGAAGGGACGGTGTCATTTGCTAAACCCTTTTCATACCAGCACATCAGACGGTGCCTCAACGGGGCGCTTAAAGCATTTAACACCCACATGTCTCTTTAGAATGAGACAATCACATGAGCAGCTCCACCTAGCACTTCTACCAAAGATGTGTGAGAAGACATGGCACCAGAAATCACTTGCCGGAGAAGAAGAAAACCTCCTTGTCTCTCTACAGCCACCTGGCAGTATGAGGGGTGGAGGCACATCCCAATGTAAGATCCTCTGGATTTAAGAGCGGAGCGCTCCTGACACGAGTCCCTCAAAATGTGGCAGAGCTTTGTGAATCGTTCTTCTGATGGTTGACATTTGTGGACTTCAGGAAACCAATATTCATACTGTACTTCCAATACTCATACTGTACTTCCAATATTCATACTATAAAGGAGAGACTGACGAGACGGCTCGGTAAGAAATACCACACTAAATTCTGAACGGTGAAAAAGCTTCAACAAACTGTCATTCAAACCCCTTCCCAAAGACTTCTGCACGGAGAGAGGACAGCAGAACTGGCTGTGAGAAGCGGAGGCGGGCGGTACAGGCGACAACCCGAACGATAAGAGGGAAGCAAAGCAATAAAGGAAGAAAAGGATGATCAACAAGCTAGAAGTTAAAGAGTAAAAGGTGAAAAGTCTTTAAATAGGTTCTTCGAGTGACCGAGGAGTAAAAATCAAGATAAGGGGGTAAAGGGGTAGGTGGTGGAGCGGTTCGTTACACGGCAGATAAAAAAGATTAAGGTAACCAAACACCCCGGGCTTACTGTGAACGTGGTAGGTGCCCTCAAGACTGGAAGGTGGGGAAAGAGCTCAGCCCAGCCACGCTAAAGGAAAAGCAAAAGCCCCAAGTTCACCAGGGGGACCAGGAACGGGGAAGGTAGAGCCCTGGGCTGCTCTCTGGCTGCGTGAGCACCTCTTTCTAGTGGGACGTTTCTGGCCTTCACAGCAACCAAACTGCAACTAGGGGGTTGACTTTGAAGGCAAAGCCATGAAAAATATTTTTACTCTACACAAAAAATTAAAAATATATAAGGCTAGAGGGTAAAGAGCAGCCTTTAGACCACAAATCCAATCCAGTGGCCCTTTTGGTGGTGTCTGGAAATAAACTACATGCAACTTGGATCAACCAGATCAAAAGAAGGTGCTGGTTTTTAACCAAACCAAGAGCACCATCAAAGGAATAGGCAGAGAACCTAAGCAAGATCCTCAAAGCAAGTAACCCAATCCAGCATTTAACATACACACACACCCACACACACCCACCCCTTGAAGAATTTCCTCAAAAGAAAATGCTTTTTGGGTCGGGTTTTTTTCTGCTTATTTGAAGTAAATTTCATCAGTAACTCGCTAGGAGAGGGACACAGGCAACATTTCCCAACGCGTGCCGTGCGGTGGAGTCAATCTCAAGCCTAATCTGGGGTGAGAGAACCCAAGCAGCTTTGGCAGACCTGTAGAAGGTCTCTTGAGGCACCAACTTCTGACAGCTCAGGTCATTCTGTGCAAAGCACTGATAAGCGCACGCGTCTGTTGGCTCTCCGCTGGCAAACTTCAGACAACGCCGGCACTCCGGTTTGTTTTTTCCTAGCTTTTGTTTTAAAGGAGCATTTAAACAAATCCTCACTTTCTCTCATTTACCAAAGAAAGGTCATTTGAACTATAGAACCCACCCTTCCATGGATTCCCCAAGTGATGCTGTAGCACAAAGAGTCTGTTCAAAAGGCTTTTTCCCACGGGGGTCCTGGGTAGCTGCCCCTCCCTTTCGGGGTAAAGCAAAACCAACCCACCTTGCAGTCTCCTTCCACTCCATCTCTTGTCCATCGATGGCCAGAAGTTCATCCAGCTCCGTGAAGAGCTGCGGGGGTGCCGGGCTGTCATCTTCCTCTCCGAGGATGAAGCGGATGCGTTCGGCGGCGGGGGAGACTGTGGAGGTGAAGATACTGCGGTTAACGGCCTGGGAGATGACCAGGGACGTGCGGCTCTTCTCCTTCCCCTTCTCCCCAAAGCCATTCAGCTGTTTCTCCAGGCTGCCTTTTCCATCTGACATCCTAGTCGCCGCGAACGGAGGGGCGTGAGCGAGGTTACGCCCGGCTCCCTTCTCTCCCCTTCCTCGCCTCTCACTTCCCTTCTTAAAACTTCAAGCTGGGAGTAAAGTTCAGGAAAACTTGCTCCTTCCTACAGTCCTTAACTATCTGACAGCAATTTGCAGCCCTTGTAAAAAAAAAAAAAAAAAAAAAAAAGCACTACTGAGCTCAAAACCAACACGCTCTCTGGTGCGCGCCCAAGGACCTCGCCTGCTCTGATCGGCCGAGATCCTTCGCCCCCTTTTTTATACGACATAAAACCAGTCTCAACCAAACTCTTTGGGGACTTGCTGCCACAGCATCCCATAGCCGGCTTTTCCCCCTCCCTGCCAACAAGGCTTGGGCTCCCATTGGCCTCCAGGGGATGCTTAAGAGGAATATTTAACAGAGAGGTTGTCTCATCTATACATGAAGAATGCGACCCAACGTATTTAGTCAGGCATCAATGCACTGAAAAAAAAAAAATCAGCCGGTCCCGTTGGGGAAAGACTGCCCGGTTAGGTGTAAGAAACTCTGCTCACCACCAGCTCTTCTGATAGCACAAGTAAAATTCTTTTGCATTATGAACTCCAGAAAAACCATCAGAAAGCCCTTGCTGGTTAAGAAGCACACACCATTCCAAATTAAAACCCGAGAACATGGCTGTCCACAACCCAAGACCTAAGGGCGTCTCTCAAAGGCAAGTGGAGCTCCTGCCACCAGAGCCACCTTGCTGGAGGACATCTTGGGGTCTGCAGGTTGGTTTGGTCTTTTTTTGGGATCGTATCACCTTAAAGCGAAGGTGTGATCGTGTGAAATTTTAAGACAGGCATCCTCTCTGCTGAATGTTTATTGCCATCAACCAGCAGACTATGAACTTTGAACGGTTCTGAGAAAAACTCCTTTTCAAAAAATCAGCTGCCTGTCTGTTGCAAGATGATTAATGACACCAGCTCTCCAATCACGATTGATTTGTGCAGGGTAAATAGAGTCTCCATTTGTAACGGGAAAAAAGGAACCGGTAAGAAATGAGCCCTTTCCTGCTTTTTTTCTTTTTTTTTTTTTTCCCTAAAGAAACTTGCATCACTTTCTTCTTAAATAACTCTGCAAAGGTTGATGCAAATTCTTTTCTTCACCATACAGGGTGATGACGCTTTCATAATATAAATTAGATTTCGTTCCTATTGAAAACATACCTGCAGTCATCAGCTTTCCTTCCATAAGCTTCTAACAGGAGAGAAAAAAATTGCTAACCTGAATTTACAGACATTTAGCCATAGAAAAAAAACCAAACATTAACCCTTTTGGTAATTAGTACACTTATATAACCACTAACTCCTACAGAATTATGGTTTTTTTTCTCAGGTATCTTTCTCAGCAGGTACATAACGAATATTTGGTCGTTCAGCTGGGATCTAACAGATGCACTTTGCAGCACAGCTCCAAAATAGATCCGCAAACACGTTAACGCTCTGCAGGAAAACCGTCCTTGCCGTTTGGACGAAAAATCTGCACCTAAACCACCTTGAAAACGAGCAGTAGGATGAATAATTAAGACAACTCTATTCTAAAAACGCAATTAGGCGGAACGCTCAAGCTTATCGCACAAGCCCGCAGGCTTCCACCAGCTACTTTCTCATCTTCCCCTGAGGGGTTTGAATTCGGCCGAATTCAACCGCCATCGAGGGGTTGTCACCCATCTGGTGGTTTCCCGGCGGCGGAAAGGGCCCGGGGGATTTAGACGGGACGAGCGCAGCTTGTGGCCGACGGTGTCCGAACTCTGCTGTCGCCCTCCCGATGAAGAGCGAGACCTGATGGCAGGGGGAACTGGAACAAGAGGATGTTGAGGTCGCTTCCGACCCAAATCGTTCTCTCTACGTTCCGTCATTTTCTGCCTTCGTCTGCAGTAACCGCGCTCAAGATCCTTTTATATTCTGAACAGAATTTAAATATCACGGATAGAAAAAGCAACAAAATAGATTTACATCCCAATTGTTTCAAAAAGCAAGTGGCTGGTGCACAAAAAAGCCTGTAAGAGAAGTGACCATAAAGCTTCTAGAGCTGTCAAAGGCACCGGTGGCAGCTGACGGGAAAATCATCTCTTTTCAGTCATTTTGAAGGGGTTTTGTTACATGGAAGTGTCACCCTGATACTCGATCCCATAACATGGCAATTCCACAACATTTTGCTCGCGGAGCTGCGCCACGAGAGGAACTACAGAACCGGTCCCACCAACCCGGCCATGCCTCCCACATCACCCCGCCTTTCTTTTCTTCTTTCTTCCGTTCCTGCTCACTTCCTAGGAGCTGTGCTTAGCCCAAATGAGAAGGTTCCAGATCCAATTAAGGCACTTGGTGGGTCACAGGTCTCCTCCGGTTTGCTGTACCGCATGTTCTTTATTGCGATTTGGTAGGTTAATGGGCCGTTTAGGGGTTGTTTACGCGCTCTCTTTAGCATGGGGAACATATTTTCATCTTAATCTCCGGAGCGAACACTGTGTGCTCAGCGCGGACAGCTGAGTATTAGGCTTAAGACCTGGAGAGCAATTAACCTGGGGAGGAGCGGGGGAGCTCTAGGGACCTTCCCCTGCCCGACCTTTGAGCACCAACCCCGCCAGCCTGTCCCAGCCGTGACCATCACCTTCGCTTCTACCTAATCCGGCCAGTTTAGGAGCTGCTGGAACCAGCACTATCAATGCCGGGATCGGCCGCTGCCGCCGCAAAGTCATTTCAATATTGTTTTTCTTGTTGTCTCACTCAGTAAACAACCTGACCACCCACAGCCACATCTGGGGCTGTTTAGTCTGGAGAAGAGAAGCCTGAGAGGGGATCTGATTCATGGCTAGAATTATCTGAAGGGTGGGTGTCAAGTGGAAGGGGCCAGGCTCTTTGCTGTGGTGCCCTGGGATAGGACAAGAAACAAAGGGTACAAGCTGGAACCCAGGAGGTTCCACCTCAATGTGAGGAGAAACTTCTTTGCTGTGAGGGTGACGGAGCCTGGCCCAGGCTGCCCAGAGAGGTGGTGGAGTCTCCTTCTCTGGAGACTTTCAAAACCTGCCTAGATCTGTTCCCGTGTGGCCTGCCCTGGGTGATCCTGCTCTGGCAGGGGGGCTGGACTCGATGATCTTTGGAGGTCCCTTCCAACCCCTACCATTCTATGATTCTAATTCTATGATCTGTTAATCCACAGATTTAGATGGCAAGGATGTGATTTTTTTCTCCTGAATGGGAGAGGAACTGAGGTATTCATTGCAGATGGTGAATTGCTTCAAGGCAACAAGACCTGAAGAGAGGTGTCGCCACCCGTAAGTGACACCTCTCACCTGTCCCTGTTCCCTTTCCCTTTCGCACGTTCAGTCACAAGCGGAGTGCGAGGTGGCTGTTCGAAACCACGTCACTTGCAGGAGAGAACGAACCCATCAGCACTTTCTCCTAGTTCAGTTCAGGCCAATTATAAACCCAACTCATACCCTCGGGTTCCCAAAGACAAAATCAATCTCCATCAACAGAGAGACATCCCAGGGAGCTCGGGAACACGGAGCGACACGTTCTAGCACGACAACCTCAAATCACCAGCCCCACGCCGGTGCCGCTCCCGCAACGGCTGGCTCCGGCGGGGAGCCCTCCCTCGCTGCCCGGCGCCACGCAAGAGCAAGCACGGAAGCGCCGAGGGGCTCGGTGGCACCGGCGAGTATCCTAAAGTCACCTCCTGCTTCAGCCTCCTCCTCGCTCGTCGTGGGTGGGAGGTGGTTACGGCCTGGCTCTCTGGACGCACGACGGGATGGGGGGACGTGGGACGCACGGACAAGTAAAACAGACTCTTCTCTAACCAACCAATGTGTTTTTCTCTGATTTTTCAGCTTGCCGTCAGCGGTGACACTTCTAAATACCCTTGGGACCTCACCTCAGTCAGATGCTTCCTCCCTTCAAGGTCACCTAACACAAAGTTCTCCGTTACTTTGAAGGGCATCGATCGGCAGCTACGAAAACCCCGAGGAGGCCCGGTGTAAATCCCTCCTCAAAGCCTGTGGTAACGTTACGGAGGCAGGCTGTTTGTCAAACGTGCTTTCCAAACATCCTTGTTAAAACAGGACATGATTATCGTCCCATGAACGACTGGGGCTGCCCTCCCTCGGCCAAAACACCTTGCACAGACAAGCCCCAGAGTCTGGGTGATTTTAGATACCACTCCAGCATTACTGTTCTAACCCTCCTCGACAGCAACAATCCCTTCTTCCCTAGCCAGGCTTCGGACCTGGCAGATCACAACCCGAGAAACACAAGTGCAGAGCTCCGCAGGCTACGGTCAGGGCAAAACTGCTCCTAAACATGCGAGAGTAAGAGGGGGGGAAAAGTAAAATAAAATAAAATTTGCGACTCACTTGAATTTTGTTTCTCCCTTGGTACAACTTGCAGCTGCAGGGCAGACTGTGGACGCTTCCTATCTCCCCGTGACCCCCTTTCCCAACAGCGATGTCATCAGAAGCAGCCGTGACCCGGAGCAGGGCTGATTACACCCGGCTGATAAGAGCGGAATTCACGCTAATCTTGGTTTCGCAGCGAGATTCTTGCTCCGCATCCACCTGGCCTGGCGAACGCGGGCAAGAGCCAGCCCAGGTATTCAGTTTGGCTAAAAATTGTGGGGATAAGCTGCTGAATTGAGACCAAGGTAAGATCTGACAGGGAGGACGTGAAGTAAGACTTCAAAGCACCATTTAAAGGCTTTTATGGCTCACGGTTTTACCAGTTTTCTTTCAAGAGCGTCCCAAATGGAGTCACACCTCAAACCAGGAGTCGCTAAAACTCATCGTCTCGGCCACCTTCACCGGTTCACCTGCGGCACCTGACACGCCGAGCCAAGGCAAAGGGCGCTCTCCCAGTTTACCAGCAATACCATTTGGTGTTTCTGGAGCGCTGCTCCCGTCGGAGCACGGCACAGGGACGCCGGGGGAAAATACGATTCCCATTTCAGAAGAGAGGATGGGCAAATTAGGTTGTACCGTTCTGTAGAACAACTGGATGATCAGCCCTCCAGCTAATCACTCTAAGCAAGCGTGAGAAATGCCTTTTTTTTTTTGTTTTCTTTTCCCGATTTTCTTTCTTTTCTTACAGAGAAAAACGATTACTTTTTGACCTTGTAATGCAGATTAAACTGGTCCAGCGGCAGAACTTGGCAGCCTCACACTCACCCAGACCCCACCCTGGGCCACCTCTTTCAGGACTGGTGCAGAAGTGGAGAACGTTATTTGAACTGCTTGATCTATCTCGAAGTAAATATCCCCTCCCGTCCCTTTTCCGTGACCCCCTCCGGCGAATAACGAACGGCACCGAGTGCCTCTTGAATAATCCACTTTTTCGCCGGGCTGCTGTACTGCGTGATCGTCCACGCTCTCCTGTAAGCTCCTCTGCAGCATGTGGCATAGTTTAAGTCTTTGATCTGCAAAAAATCTTCTGTATTAGACAAATGCTTCCTAATAACATGTTCCCTCAAGTGTCAGAAGAAGGGCAGCTTTTACGTAACGACGTGCCGAGCGCCCTCAGCTCCCTTCGCCCTCGGCGCTCTCGAGATCAGGTACGAAAGGTTTGCCTCGGGCTGTTTTATCGAAACGTTCCGTGGAGGTAGAGGGGAGAAACCGCTGCGTGCTGCACCTCGAGTCCAACGAGGAGCTTCTCCCAACGCTGTTCCACTCGAGACCGCCTTCGAAACCTGCTTTTTTTTGCGCTGCGGACGACGATATCGATACGACGCGGCAGGAGGAGAGGCGGCGGCGCCTTCCAAATGGAAGGCATTATTGACAGATTAGCAAGCTGAGTCAGGCAGAATATTTAATGCATTAAATAGATTTCAGGCGAGTCTGTCTCTGCTCCCAGCAACGCGAGGCACCGCTGATCTCACGGGGTGTACGTGGACCACTCAATTCTCCGCGGGTATGTCACAGCTAGACGCTAACCGGCGGTGACTAGCTTCCAAATTGATAGAAAACCAGGAAATGTCTTTCTCCCCATCACTTTTTTTTAATTTTCCAGATCCACCAAGGTCTATTTTTAATTACCACCAAGGCGGTGATGCCCCTGACGCTTATTGTGACTAAAGAACCAGGCTGTGCCCTGTAACATCCCACCCTGTTTAGAAGCCCCGGCACGGCACAAACAACATCGCATCAAGCGACTCGCGACAAAAGACGGGTGGGTTTTGACTAGTCCTGGAGGGCAGCCATCTCACTTCGAGTTGCGCGGAACTGCTACAGCAGCACATTTTTTAAGGAGCTATTACTGAGCAGCTGCCAAAGAGACTTTAATAAAGAAAAAGCACCGGCTAGAGAAAGGCTGGCTTTCCTCTGGGCGCTGTCACGTAGAGAGGTGATGCCGTCTGGCGTCGCATCCCCCCTTGGACTCCAATAACGCTCAGGTCTCCAGTTAAACCATTTAGCAGCAGAGCGGCTGCCACACGGAACAGAGTTCAAAAATCACTCCCTAATTCTCAGCGTTCTGCTGTTTCCTTGGTTTTCCTCCGTTTTCTCACAGTCTCTTGCAGAGACGGGCGCCCTTTACCTCTCAGGAATTCTTTCCAGGTCCTTACTGTAGTGTCTTAAACACCTGAATGACATCGGTGACCAGGCACAACTCCCCCTGCTACTTCCACCAACATCGACGGTGGGCACAACTCAACCACTCAACGTGAACCGGCGCAGGAGAAAATTCCCTTTCCTCCGGGGAGCAAAAAAGGACACCGTTTCCTTCTCCCACACCGCAACGCGGCTCCCTCAAAGCCAATTTTAAAGCTGTTTCGATGGGGCGCGGACCCTGAACGTGGCTTGTCATGTCCTTGCACCAGCTACGAGTCCTCCTGGCAAGTTATTGGGTGTTTAACGGCCGGTTGTTTACCCGTGCCCCATTTTTAGGGAACGGTGGGAGCACAGGGACAGTTTTAAGCACGCGGCTAGAACAACTCTGGGCTCTTTTTCCGAACTTAAGCTTCCACGCCACGACAAGAAGAAACTGCCCTTCCCTCCCTGCGCCTTAAAACCAGCCCTCCGGCTGCAACGGCCAATTTTATGCCTATTAAGCTCTTCTCACAAGCAGGGTTTCATCGTTGTCTAGCTGTCCCCTTCAATCAACCTCCACATCAGCTCCGACCACCTCAGCACTTCTAGAAGCCTAGAAGAAAGAGAAGAGAAG
>VWZK01002533.1:0-10625 GCA_013396935.1 Baryphthengus martii | reverse complement strand
CTTTCCCTTTCCCTTTCCCTTTCCCTTCTTGATCATCTTTTTCTCTCCTGAATTCTTTGCCCTCTAGGTAAAGCACTCTGAGATATTGGGCAAGACATCAGAATTGCTCAGTTACAATAGAAGATAAAATCAGAAAAGCCATCTGCACTGTCATCATTGCATTCTGATAAGATGTGTTACTGCAAAATAAGGCAAGGTCTACCTAAGTGCAAAGGCCATTTTTGGTGGCCACAGAATTATTTTAGACTCCATCCTGATAGTACTACACAGAATCAAGTTTGTATTTCTTTATCTTATAAAGTTAACAAACAGACAATAGGAAAAGGTAAACATATCAGAGCTGACTGGACGTTTTATCATTAAAATAATGTTTAATTAATTTCATTTTCAGATAACTGGTTTGCCAAAGTCTGAAAGACTCGATTTAGCTCCTGTTGGACACTAGACTTCAAAATTCACATATCTAGGAGAGATTCACGAAACTATGTCAATGGACTCCAGAGCTTCCTGTCAGCCTTCTTCAGAGTCAGGATCCTTCAAGCCCCAAGAGTCTTTGCTGGAGCAGAGATTTCAGAGTCGTTCTCCTTACTCTGCAGTAGTGATGTCCAGAGCCTGAAGTACCTCTGTTTGAGGTGCAGATTTTCTATAGCTGGAGCATTCCCTGACTCAAATCTATTTAATCTGCCAAAGCATCTCACAATCTGTGAAAGTTCAGTTAACACTTTTGGAACAAGAGAGAGACTGGGACTACCCTGAGAAGTGTAAGTTCAAGGTTGATTTTAGAGAACAAATCCAATATGCCAGATGCTTTTTTAAATAAAACAAATGAACAAAACCCAAATACCACACAACCACCACCCCCACCCTCCCAAACTGTGGAAAACTATATAATATTTTTTATTTCATTATAACTTGGGATACATTTGTTAAAAAAGCTGAAATGTCTCATTGGACAAGAATTCCATATTTCAACCATTTCAAGAAAATAGAATTCACAAAGGAATTGAGTACTTTACGAACAATAGTGTATGCTTAAAAAAAGACAGGACTACTTCTGTGTACAGTCAGGTCTACCACAGTAAGTCCTCTAGTACCTCCCATCACAGCTGGATACTACTGATTTGTTAGACAATATAGAATTTGAAAAGACGACTTTAAGCTATCTAGTAAAAATTGCCTGAGACGTCCAGTCCCTTAGTGAAATACCTTTTCAAACAATATTCCATCTCTATCTCTCCTACTGTTTCTAAGTGTATTGTTTATATTAAGAGATTTAAAATACTGACATTTAGCATTTGGCAGTGAAATATAATGTTCTTTAGGTTAATTACCCTTCCTACACACAGTTACAAGTACTGTAACATATAATATATAGAACAGCTGGGACATTTTTGTGGGGGATTTAAAAAACCTAAACCTCCTATGAGTAATGTGAACAACTCTTAGTGTGGGAAATGCTTTATGACAGTATAGAATGATGTGTTTAATTAACTGCTCTATATACACACTAAACACTTCCTCAGTCCCATTACAGCCTGTTCCTCATTACTGACTGTGCTTTGTACATAAGGAGAGATTCAACATTTGCAAAACAACTTCAAGTGGTCAATGCCTTATGGACCAGATCCAGCTCCATTGAAATAATTGGAGTGACTTCCATTGACTTCAGCAGGGTTTGGATCATGGCCCTCAGTAAGTAATTTCAGTTCAGCAAACATGAACAGATTGAAAAAAGGTTCTTGAAGCATATTCAAGTCCCAACAGCTGAAGATTTGTTAAGAGAGCTTTCTAAATTACTCTAAATAAGTAAGGAGCCTGACTGTATGATCCTTTCCTGAACAAATCCCCAAAATTTAGTGAAGTAGAGATGTCAATTACAGAAGAATAAAAAGGTAAATATTGAAAACTGCAGTTGAGCGAGTCATGTTACTAGATTTTAATTGTTTTGCTTTTTTACATAACACATAGTTTCTAGATTTATGTTAAAGAAAATGTAGAAATCGAAGGCATCTGCTGAAGGATGAGTCTCCTTACTGTGTGGTTTTAGAAACAGGAATGACAGGAGGTAAACAACCCAAAACTTCATCCCTTGTACAAAAATGAGAGAGGAATAGTGATTGTATGTTCTGAGAGTCTCATACAGATCTTCCCTTCCTCTACTAATTGTCCCTTTCTCATGTGACTCCTTCATGCTTATTTTGACTTCTTTCTGCAACTACCAACTGCAACTGATTTTCTGTCTGACAACTGTGGTAAACTAGAAATCATTAAAAAGTTACTACATGATCAGCATTTCTACTTAGCTTCTTTTATTCCCTTAGAAATACATAAAAGTGTTTGACTCGTAGCCTTTTACTGACTCCCTCTGTCTTCTGCAGTAGATACTGGGGTAAAGTGACACAATGTCCAGTTTTATACCAGCCATTTGTAGTAACACGAAATGTACCACATGATCTAGACTCTCTTCTGGAACTTCTTTCGTGCTTTCACTTTATTTGTCTTGTTTTATTGTCAAGTAGGTCTATGAAAGAGGGAAAAACACTGTTAAAAGGCCTAAGAAACTGGGTAGTTTTATGTGACAACAGTCTCATTTTGAATCATGATTACTCTCTTTTGAATCGGAAAGGTAAAGACATTAAAAGTCTTATCAGAAATACCTAAATGAGATAGCACACTACAAAGTGATTAAATGGCATTCTACAAAGTGATTAAATGTAAGACTATTGCTCTAAATCTAAATCTTTAAAAGCTAGGATAAAGATTCAGTACTGAAGCACTTGACTGGAAAACTTAAACAGTTATTCACTGGTTGGCATTTCGGTGCAAATGTATTTTTTTTTAAACATAATGCCTGAAATAGAATTTGATTTTTTTTTTTCCCGTATTAGAGGAAAAGGAAGAAGTACACAAACATCAGAATCTTCTAAGAAGTTTGGGGTTTAGCATAGTGGGATTGCATTGTCACAGAAAATATTTACTATGTGGAGGACATAAAATCCTGGAGAATGATGGAAACTAATTGACAGCTCTTTGAAGATCTGATTAGAATAAGGAAGATCTGCTCTATTAGACATCAACTTCCCTAAAAATCACCTGAGTAGCTCCCAACAAGGCATCTGAGATGCCTGATCCTAACTCTGAAATCAGTAGACAGTGGCACCTCAGGAGAATGGTGTATAAATCCTATACATTATCTTACCTGGAACTAGGCAATTGATGCTATGCATAGGACTGTCTAACCTCCTCTCTGTGATTTACATGGCTGATGTAGTAGCATAAAACTGGTTCTTTGAAGTTTGTTTTTTTTTCTTGCTTGTTTTTATTGTTGTTCTTTTTTTAATCTGGTATGGTAGAGTTTGCTAGCACTGTGCAGAAAAGGGTCTGGAGCCCCATAGGTTTTGTGGCTGTCCTCCATGCTTTCCTGTCCTCAGAAATAAATTCTTCAGGGATACAAACTAAACTCAGCTCTGCTGAAGGATAACATGAATCAGGAGACGCAGATCTCCTTGTCAGTTCCTAATGCAGACACTGTTTCACGCTCCCCACCTCTCATTCTCCCTGTCACCATGTTAATTCATGCTACTTGTCATAGGCAAAGGGAAGGTAAGTGCCCAGCGTAAGGGGTAGGAGATCTCTTGGTCATTCTGAAGGCCAATGCAAAGCATGTTGCCAATAGTTTGCTTTTCTCTGGCTTATCTGAACCTGGAGTCAGATTTTACTGACATGTCTTAGACTTGTACTCATGTTGTGTGGGGCTGCCTTGCTCAGAGAAACTCTCCCCCTGCCCCAGAATTAGCAGAAAACAATCTTTCTCCCTTAGGGACTAGACACAAACGGATTGTGGTGGAAGCAGGGGAAGAATAAGAGAGGGAAATAATAAAGATATGCACAGTAAGTCCAGAAAACAGACTTGCTGTAACATACAGAAATACTTTGCTGGTGTTGCCTGTAAAATAACTTCCTAGTCTCAAAAGGAAACACATGACATTTGCCTCTCAGAGATGGAATAAGATTCACAAAGACCTCCAGGTAATGCTTAGTTGCTGTCCAAGGATGTTCTTCCCTTTCCATTCCTGCTGGGATCAGCTCAGAATGTGCAAGAACAGAGATCAACCCAAAGGCTCCTAGAGACATCCTGCCAGATCTTGAATATTTCATACAGGTGTAGCTCAAGTACATTATTTTGTTTGAGGGCTTCTTGTAAGTGAAATGAATGTGAAGTTACTGGAGAGGGACTTTTTATAAAGACGTGTGGTGACAGGACAAGGGGCAATGGTTTTAAACTAGAGAAGGGTAGATTCAGATTAAACATTAGGAAGTTCTTTACTATGAGGATGGTAAGACACTGGAACAAGTTGCCCAGAGAAGTTGTGGATGCCCCATCCCCGGAAGTATTTAAGACCAGGCTGGATGAGGCTCTGAGCAACCTGGTCTAGTGGGAGATGTCCCTGCCCATGGCAGGGGGTTAGAACTAGATGATCTTTAATGTTCTTTCCTACTCAAGCCATTCTATGATTCTATGAAGTACTCTGGAAGTTTCTACCCGTAGGACTACAAGGGTGCTTCAGAGGATGCATTAAAATTACAGTTTGCCTCAACTGGGAAGTTGATCTATGATGCTCAGTAGCAGGATTACATGGACAATGCATTGGAATTTTTATTTCACTCAGGCTACAGCAAAGAAATATATGGTCTTTGACTGGCTGGTACACAAGAAGGCTGTGCTGTCGTTCAGTGAGATCTGGACAGGCTGCAGTGTTGGGCGGAGAGGAACTTAATGAAATTCCACAAAGGCAAGTGTAGAGTCCTCCAGTACCTGGGGAGAAATAAGCCCATGCACCAGTGAGACCTTACTGAGAGTCTTATTGAGAGGCCTTAGTGAGACCGTACCTGGAGTACTGTGTCCAGTTCTGGGCTCCCCAGTTCATAAGTCCAATGGAGAGCTACAAAGATAATCAGGGGACTGTAGCATCTCTCTTATGATGGAAGGCTGAGAGACTTAGGCCTGTTTAACCTGGAGAAGAGAACACTGAGAGGGGTTCTTATCAAGGCTTATAAATATCTAAAGAGTGAGTGTCAAGAGGATGGGACTCATCTCTTTTCAGTGGCACTCAGTGGCATGACAAGGGGCAATGGGCACAAACTGGAACACAGAAGTTCCACCTAAACATAAGGAAAAACTTCTCTCCTATGAGAGAGACAGAGCCCTGGAGCAGACTGTCCAGAGAGGCTGTAGAGCCTACTTCTCTGGAGACTTTCAAAACCCATCTGGAGACATTCCTGCACAACCTGATGTAGGTGAATCTGCTTTAGCAGAGTACTTGGACTAGATGATGCCCAAAGGTCTCTTCCAACCTTTACCATTCTGTGTTTCTATGATTCTGTTGCCATCATGCAGACAATAAAAGACCAATGCAACCTTATACAATATTTTAATGTTAAATGCAATTTATACATTTTTTTTCCAAAAATAAATAAAAGTTACATGTAAATAATGAAACCATTCCAGACAAGGAGGCCTTCTGATACCTTGGATGATGATTCTGATTTTCTGGTAAATTAGAACAAAGGTGAGAAAGCAATGGAGCAACAGTGACACGTCATTTAACTGATGAATAAAAAGATGAGAAGATAGGATATTATACCAGTTACCATCCTTGGCAGTGATATTGTGATAGTACTGCTAGGAGAACAACAAGCCAGAAAATAATAACAGTTTTCATTTCAACTGCCAGGCTTACCATATTTTAAGGGCTTGTAATTTGTGATGACACTTTTGTATTTATGTGCTTTGGATCCTGTGAAATTAGAGGAGCGGAGATGGACTGAGTGGACAAGAGAGACACAAAGTGTGCATCAACAGCATTGCCACCACCAGCTTTGACTGGGTTCTGAAAGCGGGTTATGGAATGAGATATGTGCCCTCGGTGTAACTCTCAGTCTTGTCTTCCCTCATCTTTGCCTTCTCCACCTTTTTTGTCTGTTTAAATAGAATCTGGCTTAGCTTGGCCAAACCTATTTATTTTACTCTTTTCTTTATTTTCTCGATCTTCTCTTTCTGTTTTTGTTGTTGCTAACCTTGTGCCAGAAAGGCAGCTAATAGTAATGTCTTAAAAAGCTTGACATTGTTTTAAGCTTACCAAGTCTTGAAGTGGCTGCTAAGACTGTGTGCTATATGTGTCTTTCTCCACAAGGAAGGTTACAAATAAGAGTCAACAGAAGTTTTTTTTTATTATTCTCCCTTGGCTATTTTCCCAGCTCCCTTTGTATATGTATTTGTCCTATTTTATTTTCGAGGGAGAAGGCTCAGATTCCAATAAAAGAGACAAACTAGCCATCTCAGCTACTTTTTATTTTCTTTTTCTCTCCCAAAGGGGTAGTTAATATAATCTTAATACTGTATAAAAAGACACTATCAACCAGGGAATTTTCCTCATAAAATGCTCCGCAGCTAAAAGAAAGGCAAATAATGGATGCTGTTAAAATGAAAGTCTCCTTGAATACTTTACATAGCAAACACTTTGTCTGCTTGTCTTCTGCATCTTTCATAAAATATTTTAAAGATTTTAATAGTGATCATTTGCTTCAAGATTTAGTTGGCCATGTATCTGCACATCCAGCTTCATAGAGCATGAGGCCATTCTGAGCTCTGTGACAAGAAAGTCATGAGAATGCCTTTTCCTCCAAGCTCCTGTGCTCCACAATGCAAGGAATTCTTAGAACACATGCAATCTCACCCCACACCCACATCCAAGGTGTTTTGAGGATTGCACTGCAGCATGAACAGTTTCTTTGTACTTAGTGCATATACATAATTTTTGCAATATTGACATGTGCTTTTCCATCTTCTCAGAGAAGAAACACACAGCTCTTTCAGCTCCTTCTCTGGGGAAAGTGTTACAGCTTGATACTGTTCTCTGCAGAAATTATTATCTTCTCTCAAGAAGGACTGGTGTGGCTGAGCAGGTTCCAATGTGCAGCAGCAGTTCATTGGCTAGAAAGGTTGTCATGCATCACTGGTGTCTGTGGCGCCTCAATTCAAACCTTCAGATTATCTCTAATGGTGTAATAGCAAAGTGCTCCTTGGGATGAAGGGGAGAGAAATGTGAGGCTGTATCACCACCTCTTGTGACAGCATGAGGTTTGCCTGCTGTGCAAAAACACAGGTTATCAGCTCAAACCTGAAACAGAAAATGCAGATATTTAAGAAAATGTATACTTTATACACAGAAGCTGCTGGAGCAACAAGAGAAAAAAGCTGCCGCTCTGCTTTGCTTTTTTTTTTTTTTTTTATTCAGTCACACCAGTTCAGTATAGGCTTTTATAGTCCAGTATCCTGTGTCCAGCAATGGTCAAAACTGAATACTGAAAATAATCTTAGGATATGATTTACTCACACAGACGCATCTGTATATATGCAACAGCTGTGAAATTTCCCACATCTGGCATCACACATGGATGATGATCAGCAGCTCAAGGCCTTCCACAGTCAGAGGGATATTTTTCACCAAAGTTTTTGACTGTGAAAATACCTATTACTGGGCATTAATGATGAGATCAGTAGAGACAAGAGGCAGTGCTGATGCATCATACATGAAAATCAGAAAGGTAATGAAGATTAATTATAATAAAATCATAATACAGTTATAGAAGTGAGTATATTTCTACGGCATTTCCTCATGGAGCTGGTAGGCAGGCAAAAATATCCATCACTTCTTCACTGTAGGAAATACAGAAATTCCAGCTGATGGCAAAGATGTTCATAGGCTCTACTAAACTATATATTTCTCATACTCTGTGTTGGAAAGAAAGGTAGAGGAACATGTGACTAAGCAATTTCTTAAATCAGATGCCAGGAAGAGTTCATTTTTTATATGCTGCTCCCTTGGCCTTTTTAAATTGGGAAGGGATCCCAGAGGTACCCAGCCGTGTAATCTACAGCAGAGAAATTGCTATGAGCCTCAAGACAAAGCTTAAAGCACAAGATGTGAAGATGAACTCATTTCTTTCCATACTCACAGGGCTATTTCTGAGTCAATCTGCACTTCTGTAGGCAGGAGCTGTAAAGGATTCAAGGCACACGAACTGTCATCTCAACTACTTAGAGCAACAATTGGGAATCTGGAAGCAGCTACCTGTGTCCAAGGATGCTAGTTGTTTCAGGATTGCATCCTTTGTTATCACCTCAGTGCCTGAGAGGGCGAATTAGCAAGAGAAACATGTGTTTACATTAAGAAATTTGACAGATTTTAACATATTTAAAATGAGCAAAGGGTGTGGGTAACCAGCATGTGACCTTTCCATTTGAATTGTGTAACTTACTTCCCAGGAAGTCAGAGAATGAAAAAGTATGCTTTAAACAGGGTCTTAATGTTTGCTTTTAATCTGGGAGTACCCAGGACAGTGACAGAGTCTTTATCTCTGGAGGTATTTAAGAGTTGTGTAGACGTAGTGCTTGGGGATAAGATTTAGTTGAGGACTTGTCAGTGTTAGGTTAATGATTGGACTCTATGATCTTAAAGATCTTTTCTAATCTAGGTGATTTTGTGATTCTCTGACAGGATTTTTTTTTACTTCACCTCCTCTGTTTGTGTGTCTCAGGACTGTGAGACCTCAGCATTCATGCTGAGTATTCTTGATAAGTTTGTTAGAGGGAGTCATGGACTCTTTTTGGAGGCCTTTTCATCTCTGCCAGTCCAGGGTCATTCCTGATGACAGCAGGCACTGCACATGGCTAAGTGTGAGCTCTGTGCCCACATTGGAAAGTAGCTGGGACTGGACTGCCTGAGATATCATGGGAGCAGCAACTCGTTCAACCTCCTTATCGTAGGTGGACAAGGTTTTAGCACAGAAAGCCTAAAATAATGGAACAGAGACTGTGCACCTTTATTGAAGATAAATCATTCATTTTCCACTTCAAAGTTCTACAAATTACATGAACAGCCCTTGCAGGATGCAGATCTCCTCGTACTGCTCTTTGAGTACTAAGAAAGGTATCCACTTTTCATGGACAGTTGGTTATTTTCCTCTACTATGTATTAAAAGGAGAACCAACGAAATATATCAGAGTTCTGAAGGTTTTGGAGTCCCTCTGTCACTTAATAGGAAGTTCCTTTCTGGGATCTTCAGCTGAGTAAAATGGCCATTCCATGTGAAGACCTCCTTTCGTGGACTCCTAACATAAGGGTATGCTGGGACCACTCAGAAACATTTGAGAGTTACTCTGAGAAAAGAGAAACCTTTTCAGATATTGTAAAAATAGCAATCATACATCATCGGGCTGTTGTGCTGGTGCTTTCAGAAATACCAGTGCTCCTCAGGGACCTTATGGTGAAGGCTTCTTCCAGAAGAAGAATGTGAACTAAACATATTTTAGCTCTTAACATCACAAGCTCTGGCTACTGTGCTAAACACAGGTTACTCGTCCAAACCCAAAATAGAAAATGCTTATATTTTGGAAAATATATAATTTATACACAAAAGCTGGGTTAAAAAATTGTAATGTTTCCAGTATCTAATTATCCTAAAAGAATTTGGCAGCATCAAGATACCCAGCTGTGAGTAGCCTGTAACTCATTTTTGTAACACAGAGGAAGCTTGTTTGGTGTCTTTTCCACTCAAAGACAATATATTCTGGGATTGTCCAGGATTATTGCAGGTCAAAGTGTGCTACTAGAATATAGAAACCTGATTTTTAAAAAACTGTTTTTCATAAGTCTCTCTTTTTTTTTTATCAGAAGCCACATACAAAGTAATTTAAAAATGTAATATAATTAAAATACATAATTACACTCACTACTTTTCTTAGAAAATGTGATTTCTCTGTGCTTGCTTGGTTTAATTTCTCTTAGAAATATGCATTAAATCATAGGTTCCATAAGATTAATTTAGATTGATAACTTCTGTCCAGCTTCTGTTTGCGATAGTAAGAAACCAGGGCAGAAGACTCCAGTCTATGTTTTCATACATGTACACAGAAATCAAGCTTGCCAGGGTTGTCTGTTTCCATGGCACTGATTTTTTTCTCTTGAAACAAGCCAACAGGAAAACACAAAGATGATAATCTTCCCTTCATTAATGATTTCGTTCTAAATTTAGTGCTGATGATGAGGAAGATATAGGTATAATGCTGGAATTAAATTTATTGTTTAGTCACATGTGATATATGAGCAATGATAATTCAAATCTCCAAGGGTATAAATGCTTGTAAACATGACCATCAAGAGCCCTCTCTTTGGCTGGACATGGGCTTCTCCAGCACTTTGACAGTGTTCTTGTAGAAGTTGAGTACTATTTATTAAAGTGGTTGATACGATATATCTGCTAGTAAGTAGGCAGAGACAAATAATTTAATTTATTTGTTACTATGCAACCATAATGTAACCAAGTCTTTCAGTCAGTGGTTAAGGATTCAGGATATTGAACCAAAATACAAAAAAAATCTATATTATTAATGATAATTTGAGCTGGTTCCTACCCTCTTTTTATTTTTTTTATTTTTTTTTGGTTGATAAGTAGAGTAGATGACTTGAATCATGTGCTTTCTAAAAGCATCTGGGGCTAAAATAGAAATGGAAAAAAGTGTAATTATATATATATTTGATTATATGTAATATATATATTAT
>VWZK01002532.1:53934-91757 GCA_013396935.1 Baryphthengus martii | reverse complement strand
AGCCTCCCTTGGACTCTCTGTAGTGTTTCCCTGTTTGATACATTTGAAAAATAAATTCGGATTTGATGGCTAGGAGGCAATATGTAACAAACTGAAGCTTTCCTATTGTGACATGTTCATTTTTCTTGTAAAAATGCCTTCAGCAGCTCTCACCACTAGCCGGTGCTAGGATACAGCTCACCGAGTGCGGTGGGTGCGTTGCCAGTCTGCAGCCCGGAGGATTTCTGTTCCCGCTGCTGCTGCATTTGTACATCCATTGCTTCTTGTCAGGTGGCTCAGACCTTAAATCATTCTTGTGGTTCTTGCTCAGCTTTCTGCGTGAAATACAAACATGCTTTTCCTTCTCAGGTACTTCTGCTACTTCCCACGCTGTCAATCAAGCGTGCTTATTGTGGAAGTAAGCTAATTATTAAGTAAGCTAATTACTAAGCATGCCAAAATGAGACAAATCTATCAGGAAATCTGTTTTCAAAGAGTGCCTTTATAATTCTGAGTTAAACGTTTCTGAAGTTCAGCACTTCCAGGTTTAAATGAAGAGACTTGCCTCCTTGTGAGTTGTGGTTAATAGCAATGGATGTTTTCATCATCTCATAAAGATTTTTGTCTCTTATGAAGAGAAAGCTGTTGGTGCCAGTAGTAGTCTGGCTCACAATGGTAAATTTATGCAGCAACTTGTACATTCTTTCACTATTTTAACAGGCAGCCTTTACTTTATCAGTAAAAATACAACTTACCTTTAAGGGCTGAGTTTTGGGTCAAAATCTCTTATGCCACCAGTTTCTAGAGTTGTGAGAAGTGGGTTTTTCTCCCTCTCTGTGTATAAACAGTTTGTGTTGGGTGCAGGCAGGAAAACACTGACAGTTCTGCAAGTGACTCTACCTTATTCCTCAGCAAATGGCATCGGTGCTAAGCACACAGAGAGGACACTCCTTCAAGAAGGAAGCTGGCTTGTGTTATGCTGTGCTCAGTTACTACTATTTAATCCACTCTGGTGGGTTTTTTTGCAAAATGGTAAGCCAGGAAATGGGAAAGAGCTGACATTTGCGTCTCTTTTCCCCTGAGTCCGCCTGCTGAACCTGCTAATTCCTTCCCTGTTTCCTGCATAGGATGAATCAAAAATGTCATGAGGCAAAATATCCACAGGACTCTAAGGGAGTGTGTTATTTGAGGATAACGTGGTTGATAAAAGCAGGAAATTGAGTTGATTCCCCCCTCAAATGAGACATAACGTACTAATTTCCTAAGACAAACATCAGTACGTTTAAAATTGCCCTGTTAGAAAATGTTTAGTCATTCCCGAGTGAAGGAGGAAGTGTTTTAAGAAGGATTTAGGTTCATCCACTTCTAGTCAATGATTTAACTGGGCTTCTGGTCAGTATTGCCTCGGAGTTGTTACCAGATGGCAGCCTTACTGTGGGAAAAATTAAAGGACGTGCGAAGTACAGAGAAATTTGCTTTGTTAAAACATCAGCAGCTACTTGTTCTGCGTCGGAAAAAGAAGAAAGGAGGATGCCCTGAAGAGTAAGACGGATTCTTTCTACCATTTCTCCCCCCACTCCCCTCAGAAAACAGAGAGAGCTTGTGTATTTACTGAGATTTGGTTGGAATTGTTGCTGCGTTGCATCAGTCCCACTCTTACTGTGTGTCCTTTCCTGTTGGCAGAGAAGGTTGCAATTCCTTTCTGGTACGGCAGCATCCTCCTAGATTACCTTCCGTTAGGAAAATGAAGCCTGGTTCCTACCAGTGTTGCTGCACCATTTCAGAAGGAAAATAGTCCAGTTCTGAATTAGATGTAGAGCACTAAAGATTCAAGTTTACTTGATAGAACTGTCTTATAATTAATGATGCTTTCAGAAAGATTAGCCATGAAAAAATCCTTTCTCTTTTAATTTGGCTAAGGTAGACTTAACAATGAGGAGGAGAGTTGCCAAAAGATTTGCTATGAACTTAATGTTTTTGACTAAAGCAGTATCTCATTTGTGGAGAAATGCATCCTGGGGTTCCATACTCCAATACTGGAAAAGCAGCCTGGGATGAATTGAATGGTTCCCTACCCTTGTGTTTCTGCTGGGAGATCCCAGAGAATGCTTTACAACATGATTCTATGATAAACTGAAGTGTAGGCCAGGAAAAGATTACAGTGATGACCTAGAACCCCTGTATGCCTGACTCTGGATAAATGAGTTTTAAAGACAAAATTCTAATCTGTCAGAGGAAAAAAAAAACCAAACCTTATTTCTTTTTCTCCTGATACAAGGTTATCTGAAGTCACCCCCAAAGGTGGGCAAGTCCATCGTTTCATTTTAGCACAGTTCATAGAATCACAGAATCCTAGAATGTTAAGGGTTGGAAGGGACCTCTGGAGATCATTGAGTCCAACCCCCCTGCCAGAGCAGGATCACCCAGGGCAGGACACACAGGAACAGATTCAGGGGGGTTGGAAAGTCTCCAGAGAAGGAGACTCCACCACCTCTCTGGGCAGCCTGGGCCAGGCTCTGTCACCCTCACACCAAAGANCAGTATTCCAGCTGTGGTCTCCCCAGGGCAGCGTAGAAGGGGAGGAGAACCTCTCTCAACCTTCTGCACACACTTTTCTTAATGCCCCCCAGGAGCCCATTGGCCTGTTGACCACCAGGGCCCATTGCTGTCCCCTGGAGAACTTCCTATCCACTAGGACTCCAAGGTCTTTCTCCATGGAGCTGCTTTGCAGCAGGATGTCCACTAATCTGTCCTGGTACCTGGGGTTATTCCTCCCCAGATGCAGAGCTTGTCCTTAATTCAGAAATGTGAATGAAAATGAAATCTGAATGAAGACAATGTTTTGCAGTTCTCTACTTTCCCTACTCCCTCTACTTTCTACTTTTTTTGGTAGATGTCACAATTTGGTTTTGAAGTCTCAAAATCAATCACCTGTGCCAACTTTTCTGGACACAGAACAGAACCTTGAAAACGCGTGGAATGTGCCGCGCTCCTGGCCTGCTGAGACACTTGCCAACGGAGCGTTTCCCGGAGCCTGAAAATCTGCCTTCTCCAGCCTGGAAGAGCCTAACAAGCTACAGGATTGAATGGGGATCTTTGTGTTGCGGTCCAACTGTTTGTTGCAGGGCAGGGGGAGCTGTGGGTTTGGTCGGATGCCTAAATCCACAAGACCTGGACAAAACACATGGCCAGTGTGGTGCTGGGTTTATTTATACGTAAATGGCTCCCTGCTGCAGCTGGGAAAATGTGCAAAGCACTAATTCAGACTTCTCATCATGGCACCTAGGGTTAGGTTACCAATCCGCTGTTACCTTCTGTGTCTGTCGATAGTTGTCTAGCAAAAGTGGGTGCCGAGTCCTCCAGTGTGATTATAAAAGCCATCTTCTTGAGAGTCCAGCGCAGAGCTACGAAGATGATGGAATTGGAACATCTCCCTGCTGAGGAAAGGCTGAGGCAGCTGGGGCTCTTCAGCTTGGAGAAGAGGAGCCTGAGGGGTGATCTTGTGAATGTTTATGAATATGGAAATGTCAGGAGGATGGAGCCAGGCTCTTCTCAGTGATGTCCCATGATAGGATGAGAGGCAGTGGGCACAAACTGGAACCCAGGAAGTTCCACCTCAACAGGAGGAGAAACTTCTTTGGTGTGAGGGTAACGGAGCCTGGCCCAGGCTGATCAGAGAGGTGGTGGAGTCTCCTTCTCTGGAGACTTTCCAGCCCCCCTGGATCTGTTGCTGTGTGTCCTGCCCTGGGTGATCCTGCTCTGGCAGGGGGGTTGGACTCGATGATCTCCAGAGGTCCCTTCCAACCCCTACCATTCTCCGGTTCTGTGAAAAGGATGTGTTTGGTTAATCTGATGTTTCATCTAGTTGTGTATCACTATCCCTAGGAATGTCTTCAGGCACAGTGGAGGCCAGTTATGACTTAAGCTTTAAATTGAAGTGCTTCAGGAGCATCTGCACTGCAAAACTTCAGACGGTGGAGGAGAAATTATTTTTAGGTGGAATGGTTTTTCATCCAAAACAATCAGAGCACACGTTTGTCCTCAGCAGATTTGGTAGATTCAGTGAGTTGCTTTTTTTTCCCCCGTGTCCCTTGTTGCCATTTTTTATTAAAGAATATTAAGGATGATGTTACCATAAAGTGTAATGGAACATGACTTCATTTGAACTAACATGAAGCTGTGACAGGACTAATGGTTAAAGATTCCTGGGTTGGTGGCTTTTCCCTTGCCTGTGGTTATAACCCTTGGCAAGTCAGTAACTTGTGTCTCGTGCTCTTCTGAACGGGAGGCAGTGCTGCCCGTCCTGCTGTGAACAATACCTCGGTGCTTTAGAGTTTGAGAACTTCACAGAAAGGGTTAATGTGCAGTTTGTATTTACTTTTTAATGAAATAATATGCGGTTAAGATACTTGCAATAGTGTATTATGGCTGCTCTTCAAATGGTGAGTAATTCCACTTCAAAGCACTTGCTGCCTGTTTTAATTGATATTTAACTATAAATGGACGGGAGTAACTTGATCGCCGCAATTCTTATTGTTCATGCTTAGTCATTGCTGGGCTTGTGGAATTTATTCTTCTGACACTTTCTTTTCTTCTAGTAAAAACATGCCCTTGATGGACTCTTGTAAGAACTGCTGTACTGAGGCCTGGAATTATATATAATTATAAATGACATATAAATGATTATAAATACTGGTGCATGGAGTCATTGCTTTCATAGTACCCTAGTGCTGTATATCTTCCTCACAGACACGAATACAAGGGGACAACTATGTTTATGATATTTTTTAGGGACATCTGGCATTCTCACAGGAAGCCTGGTGCCTGCTTGTCTGTTAGGGAGAGCCACGGTCATGACTCAAAGCCAAGCTGCAGAAGGGAACGTTACTGTTACTAACTACAAAGGAATGAATGTGATCAGGAGTAAGGATTTTAAGTTAAAAGCGAGTGTTGATATATTGAATGCTGTTCCCTGTGCATAAAAATCAAGCCTGGCCAGCTGGTGAAAGTATGGAGCTGTTGTTTCCTGCTGTGTTCTCATTCAGGGGAAGTCTCCTGACCTTGGGCCTTGATTCTGCAGGCACATGTACTCATCACTTATTTCAGCTTACAGAAGTATTTGCCCTAGGACAAGGTGCTGTTTGACTTCTTGCAAAGCAGAAAAGATCCCATCTTCCACATAAATGCTACCAAAAAACCCCATGCAGCTTGTGTCCAACCTACCTTTGAAGTCCTGAACTGGTAACGGGAAGCTTGATAATACGAGTCAGTGAGCGCTCAGAATGCTGCAGCGGTTTGCGTATGGAACGTAGGCCTCTTGCGTGGATTTTTGGTCTGTAGTTGTAAAGCATTCTACAAAAAGTTCCTCAGTAGCATAGAAATGCACAACAACTATGACAAAGCTTTTAATGAAGAAACCACTGTTTCTGGTTTTGCTTGAAGCCGAATGGAATGTTCTGTCGGTTGGGATTTCTAGGCAGCAGGGCGGTATGAATCACCAGGATGTGAGATGGATCAGTGGAGCAGCAGTTGTTCTTTCTTCATGTCCACACAATAATGGAGGTCTTCTGACTCTTTGATCCCTTCCTTTCTTTAGCTGTATCCTGAGTATCCTGTACTCCAGCTGGGGATCCGAAAGAAATGACTGTCTTCCCATTTTTGCAGGTTTGGATTTAGTAAAGCACAATATTTAATACTGAGCCGCCAGCGCCGGAAGCCCCCCAAATAATGTTTCAGTGGAGCGTGGGCCCAGGATCACTAAAACTTCCCTGTAACTAGAAGGCAGACTATAAAGGCACAGTAAAGACCAGAAAACTTAGTTGGTACATGAAATTGAAATGGCTCTTAGCTTCTGGAGTAGGAGCAGAGCAGGGTTTAACTGGAGCAGAATGCAAACGGGTGTCCTGTACGTGCTGCAGGAGGAGTCAGCACTGCCCCCAGGGTGGTCTGCTCTAGTGCTGTGCTGTTTGCGAAGGGGGTCTCGTTACTTCTGGCTTATCCAGTATTCAGAACTGCCATAAGAATGTTTTTTTTCATTTTTGTGGTATTTACAAGTTAGCAGCATCTGAGCTGGTGCAGAAGAAACTGGTGACATCTGTGCTGTTCTCTACAGTGGTTGAATAATTCATCATTCCATATGCCTTGCATTTGGGCAGACATCGGGTGCATCTTCCAGGATAGTTTCCAGTAGAGACAAGAAATTGTTTAGAATCCAGAGTAACAGAAACTACTATTCTTCTACGTGGTTACAACAAGAAAAAGCTGCAGTCTTCCTGCTTTTATACGAGCTTGCCTGCAGTTTTGGCTAATTCATACACGGCACACAAGCAACGACAACAGTCAGGCATGAAACTTGGTCGTCATTCTCTTTCAAAAACCAATGGGATGTGTGGACACTGGGAAACAAAATACCTGAAGTAATCTAGCCCCCTTTATGTAGTGGAACCTAAAAGTACAGGGGCAAAGGATACTAGTGGGGAAAGTTAAACTCTTTCTTGCCAAGACAAGTTGAACTGAGTCACAGGAACTGGAAAGTGTATTGAGGTGTGTGTGTGAATTGTATTTCAGGGACGGGACCTCGTGCTCAACTGTACGAGGCTGCAGATTTGCTTTCTTGGAAGGTAACTGAGATAATACACCCCAATTCCCAGAAATGAATAATATACCAGAATTCCCAGAAATGAAGCTCAGCCCTAACTGCAGGACTTTGGTACTTGAGTAATGCTGCAGAATGCAGAGAACGGAGACAACTCTATTTACTGACCCTGAGCTACAACCCAAAACCCTGTACCCAAATAAGCTATAATTCTGAGATTGACAAAAAGTCTAAATTCAGAATTCAGAAAACTAGTTTCTTTTTATTTATGGGACAAAAAAACCCCACTCCTGGACCTGGAGATCACAGCCTTTGGATCCGATCTGCAGTTCTCAGCATAGGCCAGTCTGCAGATAAAGCTCACCAGTCATCACAGGCTGAGTGGCCCATTACATGAGCTGAGAGCTGCACCAAAAAGACTCTCTAAATCATTTTTTCCCATCACATGTTTAGTTTTGATGATACCTTCAATTTATCAGTGTCAAACGAGTTGGTGGTTGGCACTGCACTGACCAGACAAGCAGCAAAATAATTTAGGAAAATCGAGGAAAGTTTATAACACTTAAAATACATTTTTTTAAAAAATAAAATAAAGAACAATTATTATAAAATAAGACAATTTACATTATTATTTTTATTTCCAAAGCTTGAATTGATACAGAATTGACAGTTGGTGGCACGTGAAAGAAACAGAAAAGCAAATCTGACATGTTTAGCAAGTATTTGGTGTAAAACCCATGATAATTCACAAGGTCAATAATTAAGTGCCTTAAGGCTTCAGAAAACATGATGCATGGCAGCCACTGGACACACCAAGCCCTTGCTCTCAACTCTGTGCGTTCAGCTTCGACTGCACTAAACGTGCCACAGAAAAGCTGTGGACTCCAAAGATGCATCAGAGCTCTTTACCGTATTCTGACCTGGCGTTGCACTCCTGTCACCATGCAAGCCAACTAGACAGGTAGAAAATGAGAGTTACAAATAATAATAAAAATAATAATAATAAAAAAATGTCTACACCTAACTCAAAACCTTCTACATGTTGTCTCTAAAGCAGGCTGAGTAACTGGTTAAAGTGACCCATCAAAAGTGGGTATTTTCCAAGCACCCTTTAATTCAGGATGTGTATCTCAATCCCTGGTGTCTCTGCAACAAGAGAAGACAGGCAGTTCGTGGCGCAGCGGTGAGATCAGCAAGCGTTCCCTCGGTAGGTCAGGTCCAGCTGGGCCTACCAGGTTTTGCCACATAATTACAACAAGTATTAAGAGCAGAAAATCTATATCAAAAGTGGAAAGATTTTAGCTTCCAATCTCAAATATTTTCAACATTTGTACAGAATGGGTTCTCCCTGAAGCTAATTTGTCCTTTTGGATGCATCAGTTGGTGGATAAACATGGCACCAGCACCGAACCAGCCAACACCACTTAAATATGGGAGATCTTTCTTAAGGAAATGCGTAAAATGTAACGTGAAATAATCTTGGGTAGCATTTAAAAATCAAGCTAGCATATATTACCTGCAAATCACATTTCAGATGTAAATCTCATTGCTGCTGGTTTGTTTTGGTTTTTTTCTTACTGCATAATCTTTTTCTTTCTTCTAGCAAATGTCTGGTTAGTAAAAATCCTATGAAATGTTTCATCCTCTGTAGGTTGAGGCTGGGGGTGGAGGTTGTAAGGGAGAGGAAGGGAGATTTTAGGGTTGTGTGGGATCCCCATAGATCTGGAAATCTTATTTTCCATGGATCATCTTCTCACACCAATCCAGGAATAGTCTTTAGTTCTTATAAAATAAGAAGCACTTGTATTTTCTGCCGTAGAATGACGTGGTTGCTTGTTTCAACTGTTTTCAGGGCCTGTAAAACAAAAAAACCACAGCCATTGTGATGTTCGTTGTTACCCACATGTTACTTACATGATCTTTTTTCCTCCCTCTGCTTGTCTTTCCTGTCACTGCTTGCTTTCTCTTCCCAGTTTGTATTTTGCTTTCTCCTACTGCTGAGTGAACCGTGTTTGTTAAATGTAAGGGAGCTTTCTTACTACTTTGGAGTTTGTGAAGCACTTTCGATTTGCAGGGCACCAGTGAATCTTGGTACCAAAACAGCTTCCACAAATGTCCAGAGTAGTAAGATGAAGATCACTTCTCAGTGTTGACGTGTGATCCAGCACTTCCACACGTGGAATACTTTGTGGTGAATTCCAGCTCTGTGTGGTAGAGCAAGGCCAAGCCCTGCACCGATCCGTGCCGTAGCTGCCTGCGGTAACTGGCAAAGATTTCTGAAGGATGTGAGGGAGTGTAGATCACCCACATCACATGGACAGCTCTTGCTGAATCACTAGGCTCTGTATAATGTGAAAACAGGTTATTTTGTCAAACAGAAGCATTAGAAATTTCCAAAGCGATTCCTGTGACCTTGCTCAGAGGACGATGCTCGTTTGAAAAGCCTGATTAGCACTTTACTTACGAGTACCTGCCTGACATCTTCCTTACAACAGCGATTATAATTCCTGCAAGGATTCCAACTGCAACTATGATTCCAATAATTATTCCGACGAGTGCAATTGTTTCCAGGCCACCTGAAAGAGAAAATGGGGAATGTCAGCGTGTTTCTCGTGGAGGCCATCGCTCAGAGGCTACTGACAGAACTGACACTGTTCTGCTGCGTCTTGCAACTTGGGAAGATTTTCCTTCTATTTTGTGAACTCCGAAGTAGGTTTGTTAAGTTCAGGAGGGTTATTTGTAGCCTGTAAATGCACCTCTGGGCTGGAGGGCTCCCTATGGATGTGGCTATGGAGAGAGGGATTGGATGAACCAGAGGAGACACATCAGGGGACAGGTTGTGTCTTCTCCCGAAACTTTCATTTAAGAACAGCGTGGGCAGAGCTAGTGGCTTCTGGACGGGTATGACCGGGCAGATAACTTCTCTCTTGCCTTTAAAAGCAATTCTGCTGTTTAATACCTTTTTCAGTTTTCTCTGGTTTCCCGCTCAGTCCACCTGGAAAGCCAGAAAGAGAATAATCACATAACTACTCTGCTTTGTACAGAGTTTTGCATCCCAATTTGTAATGCTATATCCAAGGAAAAACTTTCTTGACCAGATCACAGTGGTTTGAGGGCTCTGCTTTTGATAGGAAGTGAGCAAATGAAAAGCTGGAGAGAATGAGAGCAAAGAGCTCTCTGAAGCAATAGAAATTAAGATCTAAGGGACTGACTGTGGTCTAATACATACTAGTGACACTTAAGTGTGATCCCACTAGGATTAATAAGGATATACCTGGTATAAATTAATTGTAATTAAGACAGAAAATGGACTTTAATTGTTTGAGACTGATTTATGCTGATGAAATTTTGCTTGGCCCTCCACGCATCTGCTGAGCTGTTCTTTGTCAATTTATACAGGTTTTTTGTCAGTTTAAAACTTTGCCAAGTTCCTTTCTGGAGAGCTGTTTGATTTTCATACTAATCTTCTGAAAAGCAAGCGAAGGCTTCAGAGAGTTACTGCCTGCCATGGGTAGAACTGGCAGTGCACTGGGGAAGGGAACGGTTGTAGCTCCACGTTCCTTTGGTCAGCACACAGCCCTGAGGAAGTCAGGATGTGGACTGATCATTAAGGAGTCATTTTAGAAATTTTTTCCCTTTCAGAACCCAACAATCAATGCTACCTTGGAGAGCACCTTAAACTTGATATTTAAATTTCCCAGCTATTGTTTAGTAGATGAGAGGAGAACTTTGATGTCATAAAATAGAAATGAAATATTGAATTTTTTTTACCATCGATATTTTCTGTGTTGGTTTCATAACTGGTAGAATTACCACTGTCTTCAACTGTGGCAAGTACACTTTCTGTGGTCATCAGCTGTCCAAACTGCAAGAGATTTGTTACAGTGTGTAGTCTTGTGGGTAACTACAGGAATTAGGGGGAAGGGAAAGGGGGAAAAGAAAACCTCAGCACGTTCAGTCTGCCTCTGTGAAGCAAGCCTTTAAATTTCTCGATCTGTCAGGCGCCCTGTCGATGCTTTTTGAGCTGTCCCTTCTCATCTTTGACTTGTGTCCAGTGACACAAAACCCCACCAAATGAAGCTGATTTGTCTTGCCAGCTCTAGAGGCTTTCTACATCGGGTCGCCAACCTCTCAGCAGGACTACAAAAGGTGCAGGAGAGGACTGCAGAATATTGCAGACCTGCTGTTTTTGTTATTTATTTTTTCTAACAAACACTTGTCAGTCTGGGGCCACTGAAGCTAATGCAGAGATACTGAACTGGAAGAGGCAAATGGCAGTGAAGAAGCAGCTTCTGAACGTGTTTTGCAGCACAGAGCAAATGCCCAAAAGTTTTCAAATTTGCCACCTCCAGCCTGATTGCTTGTAAAGCAAAAGTGTTCATAGAATCGTAGAATCACTATGGTTGGAAAGAACCTCCAGGATCATCTAGTCCAACCTTCATCCCACCATCCCTAACCACTAGACCAGAGCCTCAAGTGCTCTATCTACTTGTTTTTTAAACCCCTCCAGGGATGGTGACTCCACCACCTCCCTGGGCAGCCTGTTCCAGTGCCTAACCACTCTCTCAGGAAAAAATTTCTTCCTAATATCCAATCTAAACCTCCCCTGGCACAACTTGAGGCCATTTCCTCTTGTCCTGTTAGAGCTTTTATGTTAGAACTTAAGCTTATCTGTTATGATTTATGATGGTTTATTGAGAATCTAAACCAGAAAACAATACTTGAAAAAAATGGTAACCTAAAGGAACCTTTATTTCGAATGATACTCACCAGGGTTGGTAATTCTTCAAATTCTGTGTCATTTCGGTCTCTGAAATCAATTGTTGCACTTTCTTCTCCTTCTAGAACTGAGCTCGCTGAATAAAATTTTAAAAAATAAGTTAGGGTTTTACATGGTGGTGGTGTGTTCTGGCTACTTCGACGCTGAATTTTTGTTAAACCTGAGGTATGTGTAGTGTTCCATCTCCCTGCCCCTCTGCACTTAGGTTTGCAAAATTATTTGGATTAGCTTGGAATTCTGCTGTATTCTTGTGCAAAGCTGTAGGACAAAGAGGCTAAGTACACATCACTTAACCCTGGCACAACCTTGAAAGGTATTGGTGTCTAAGAAAAGAACTCTTTTTTTTTTTTTTCTTTTTTTCCTTAAGAAAAGATTCCCCCCCAGGGGGATTTGACTACTCCAGATTTCAAGTTAAGCATGAGCTTTTGGATAAATTACTTCAAGCATCTTCCATTTTCTAAAATAGTAAGAGCTTTCTTCCATCCAGCTCACTCCCACCTGCAACCTTTATTTTTAGAACTATCATTCCTGTTTATGGGAGCTGCCATCGTTTAGCAAATATTCCTAGACAAAACTATTTGGAGGTTTTTCTAAAGTTGCAAACCTTACTTGCCATACTTTGAATTTTGTAGGTAACAGTGTAAGGTCTCCCATTTTATTCTAGACCTATATATATATATATCAGCTGTGCTCTTTGTTGAAACATGTTTCAATTTTGGTCCACACAACGCTCTTCCTTCACAAATACAGCCAGGCTTCATCAATAGGAAAAATGAGACGGAACAAGGTGTAACACGAAATACATGGGTATGTGAAGATAACTGGCAGTATCAAGGCAATGTTGAAAGCATAAGTATCATCTGATTACGTTTCTCGCAGATTTCTACAACTCCGACCACAGCCAGTGTGCCGTTACTGTCGTGGGCTATCTCCTGGCAGGTTCTCATTCGCCTTGACTAGAAAGGGAGCTGAGGCTGCTTGTTGTGTTGCTGCCTGGGGCACATGAGTTCTGCTAATTCCAGATACCAGGGGTTAAATTTAAGCAAAGAGCTAATAACAGACAAAAACTTCAGGAAAAAAAAAACCCTAAAACTTCTGAAAAATTCCTTCCTGGACTCAAATTTTACATCAAATATCTATTCAGCAATCAGAGCAGAAGTTTGTCCAAACATTTTCAAATCCATTCTATGTTCTTCCAGCATAGTACTGAGTTCTTGCTGGGAAATAGTGGTAGCTGAAGGCACAGAATTTTTAGGGGGGTTGGAGAAAACCCTGGATGCTCACACATCAGTTGCCTGTGATGTGTGTAAGGTAAGAATTGTCAGCTGTAGTAGGTTGGCTATGAACAAACAATACCTAATCCTTTCTGCCTTCTTTGATACCTCTGTCATTTGGTAAATAGTACGAGAAATATTCATGGCCTGTTTGGTTTAGTAAATCTTAACACTGTTTATACTGATTTCACCTTTTATGTGGTGACCTAAAAATATCCTCCTCTCCTCTGCATTTGAAGTTAGACTGTTTTTGAATTGTTAGACTTGCACCAAACAGACTATTTCTTTTTACTGCTTCTTTTAAAATAAAAATGTTAGTGCCAAAGAAAAAGCCAATGTTTAATTTTGAACTGAGTAAAAAAAAGAAAAACCTACTGACACTCTAAAGGAAACTTTTCATACAGAGGATGAATGATTCGACATTAGAAAAAAATGTGGTTTTGCTTGAAACTCTCATCTGAATTCTACTGGAAACTTGAAAATACTTTTTTTTTCTTGCTCCCAAAACTTGTTTTTGAACCAATCTAAATTTTTTTCATCCATGTTTAGCAATCTAAGACCGAGAGCTTTGTCCCATCGCCAAGAGACTAAACACTGATCTAAATTTAGATTTCTAATTCTGGGTTTACTTAAGTAAATAAAATTATATATTTTTATACCTTTATAAACCTGAATGGATACACTTTCTCTTTGAGAGCCAGAAGGGTGTGCAAGTAGCAGTTTAGGCACTAACAGATCAACAGATGAAGTATATTCATGTTATGCCAACATGAGGCCTGATATAGTGGCTAATTAAGCCAGCCAGGCTTCCAAAAATCACCTCATAACCCAGAGAAAGACTGAAACAGGGTAAATTGTATTTCTAAGTGACATGGTAAAAATAACGTTTTGGTGATTTTTATTTGAAATGCCCCAAGTGAGCAGCCTTGAAAATTTCCTGCTGAGACAGAATGAAGGGGACTTGACTTGTAGGTGTGTTGGTCTCGTCACCTTCTAAATATCAGAGCATTTTAAGATACGGCACTACTTCATAATGCTCACTTTTTTGGATAAAGTAATGTCTTTAAAGTACACTGTTGGGGTTGTGCTATGTAAATGTTAAGCATAAAGAAAGGAAGAGCGAAAGAGCTCAACAACATGGATTGTGCACAGATCAGTTTACCTTGTAATCCCAGTCGGAACTGAAAAAACATCCTTTATTCGCTACTTGCAAAATAAACACAGATGGAGAAATCAAATCACTAGAGGAAAAATCCCAAGTAGAAAGTGAAATAATTTCTGTATGTTAACAACAAGCAGCTTATTGAGAAGCTGCTTATGCTCCTGGCAGGAGCTTTCAGCCCTGAGGAATTACCTGCTAGGGAAGGCAGGAGAGGAAACAGTGTCGCAGAACAAAGGTGTAGAGAATTAGCAAATGTCACAAAGAAACGGGCAACAATTATTCTTTGTGTGGTAAAGTTGTTATTGCAGACTCTTGGCAACGAGCGACACGCAGAAAATCTATTTCAGTGCCTTTGCCCTCTGTCTACAGTGACCGACAAAAGGAGGTGGCCCAGATTAATCTTGCCTAATTTTAGATTCTTAATAGAGATGCCTAAATAAGGTGCCTGCTTGCCCTTATTGTCCTTTACAGTCCGTAGGGAAAGATAAATACTTCTCGAAGGTAATTCGGCTCACCTGAGATTTGGGTCATCCTTGGTAGTGCTGCCTTTCCTTAACCGGGAAGGGAAACGAGAATTAAATGGCTCCCCTGTTAACCTCCTAAAGCTCAAACCGCTTCCTAGGTCTTGTCACAGACCTTATACTGTGTTCTAACCGAGGTCCTGTATTTGCTGGACAATAGTCCCTGGACTGCATTTCCAGGTTTGTTTTTCTGGACAGACAGACACTGGAGGTGCTCTGGGTGGTCATTAAGCAGACACTGCTGATCTGTTACTGACAGTAAGACTGGGAGGTACAATTTGTTCTGGGTGTCCTGCTTTTGTGGGAAGGAATACTCAATCCTGGACAACTCTTTGTTGTCATAAAGTAGAGAAAGTCCTAAAGTAAAAAAAAAAAAATCTTTATATGAAATTGAGAAACTTTTGGACTTGCAGCGTCTTTCCCTGCCCCCGGTAGAAGGCGTGTGCGGCACGGACATCAAAGGGAATGTCGGTGGGATGCCGGGAGCTGTGCTGGAGTCCGTTTCATCTGATGTGGGCCAAATGTAGCAAGAGCCATAGGCTTGAGTAGTGCTTCTGCATCTGGTCTTAATATTAGCTTAGAGGAGGCTGTAAATAAAAACATGGCCTCACAGAGCTGTGATTGTCTCCAAGCAGCCCCGTGGCCTCCTCTCTCTGCAGCTCTGCGCCGCTGCAGATGTGGATTAATCGTTGCATCTCTCCCTGCCAGAGCTCCTGCTGGGTGCCTTTCAGTTCAAAGTCCCCGGCTGCTATCAGGCTGCAACTCCTCACACCAGGAGAAAATGTACTGTCTTTAAAAGTTTAATACTGCTTTGAAAACATCCCGTGGTTAAGTGTCCCCTGACCCACTTAGGGGAAGATGAGCTCACTACTCGTGGTTATGCACGGAGTGACAGTTTACTAGAAAAACCTCTTAGGGATGCTTTCAAAGCACAGTGGTTGTGTTGGAAAAGAGTGGATTGTAAAACTGTTGCTCATTAGCGTTACTTTCGGGTATCTCCAAAACCAACAACCATACTTTTGAAGATGAAAAATGTTGGAGGATCTTGTTTCTCTCCCGGCAGGGTGAATAAACGCAGACGCTGGTGGGCAAAGGCCGTTGTAAGCCTGTGTTTTAGATTAATCCTTGAAACAGGAAGCCCGCAAAATAGGATGAGTTTCCATCTCTGCGATAAGATGCCAGCAGGTAAAACTGGCTAACCTTAAAGGATTCCCTCTAGCAAGAGCTGAAATAATCTTTAGTGCTCATTGCCCCGCTGCTCCTATTAAAAAAACCCAAACCAAGTGGCTTCAGTTACTTGTAACAGCTAAAATAATTAGGAGGTTAACTGTCAAACTTTGATCTGAAAATTCAAGTTTCTTTTTATCCGTATGTTGTGGATTTTCACATTTCCTCCTATCCAGCTGTGCTAGATAGGTGCTTGGTGGAATACTGCTCTAGGAAAGCAAAGGAAAGGATTCAGAGGGACGGGTCACTCGGGAGGTTCGCTTTTCTGTTGGGAGGTGCTACTGAGCTCTCTGGAGCTGACTGGTGGTTTTCAGCATCTGCTTCCTGAGCTGTTACAGACCGAGGGGTGGTGTAAGTATGTAGGTGTCAACCACCCCGTTCTGGCCACGTTTTACTCAGCATTTATGTCCTGATACAGGAATTCTCTTTGAGGAAGCGTTCTTCACTCCCAGACCTTCATTTGATTCTCAGCAAAGTGAGTCTAAAAGTCAGGATCTCCTTATTGGAATCAGTTCAGTTGTAGTTCAATGGAAATTTTTATTCATGGTGGAAGCTTAACAAAACTGTGTGATTTGACAGGGTACCTGCCTTTTGAATACAGAATGTCCCAGCTCTCTAGTTTACAAATACAACTTTGCCCGGTTTTCGCCTTCATCCTCAATTTAAACGCATTTCATAGTCAGGTCCAAAATCTACTTCATCGGCTTCATTTTCTCTGAAAGTAGTTTTCCATTATTTTTCTGTAATTACTTAAACATTTTGAAGTATTTTAAAAAAGCATATGGTGTCTCTTTTTGGGGGAAGGGGAAGGGGAGGGAGTGGTTCAACGCTGCCAAATCCAGGCTACAAATTTGGTGGTTTTTTTGCTTTGAAAAATTGAGGTTTTGAAATATAGTAGATTCTGGGGTTTATTTTCTGGATTTTGAGCCTTTGGGAAGTTAAAATTTTCCAACTTTAGAAAGGCAAGAAAGTTTCTTAATGAAATTCTCATTTATACCTGTGGCTCCTTCACGATCCATAACATCTGCAGTATCCTGAGAACTTTGTATGTTTAGGGCCACAGCCCTGGCATTTTCTGCTCGTTCTTTCTGGAAGTTGGAGTATTTAACCATCCCAAAGGTTATGCCTTAATAAAGAAATACTCTGGCACAAGGATCAGTGTCTAGATTTTTTGCTATTCCAGAGAGAGTAGATACTGCCTGGCTAACTCCTGAGGTGCTTCCTGCCCAACTCCTGAGGTACTTCCTGCCCTTTCCTCGGGCAGAGATTCACGGTTTTGCTTTAGATAATGAAGGAAGCTGGGCGAGAAAATACCACACGAGCTTTGGAACGTATCTGCCAGTCGAAAAATGGTCCTGATGCACAGGGAAGGATTTTAGCAGTGACTTTGCTGAGGTATTCCATGGAGCTCATGGTGACAATGTTTTGCTGAATTGTCAGAAACATTTCCCTTGGTCACCACACCCCAGTACAGATGGTTTCTATCGCTGCGGCCGGCTCAGCCAAAAGAACAAAACCAGAGATTAAGTCTTCCCTGCCAAGTGACAGAGACTCACTCGGCTGCTTTGGAAGTAAATCACGTGTCTTCTGAATATTCTACATCACCCATATATAGGATACCCCCAGAAAAGCAAACCAAAGTGGAGTTTAACTGGGCAGATACAGAGGGAAATAACTGCTCTGTCTGTGACCCAGAACCAGAGTTACGAAACAAAGCCGCAAGAGGAAAAGGTGGCAACTTGCTGAACTTTCTCTTACGCGTGATAAAACCGGGCACAGAGCTGTGGGCATTAAGCAGAAAGAGACTATTTAACTCCATTGTGGGATATTCCTTCAAAATATTCCTTGTAGAGCTTGAGATGAGTCTTCTAAGGCTTATGCTTTTAGTAATGTTGCTGTGTCAGCCTCCGATTTCTTGTCTGGTAAGTGCACTGGGCTCGGAGTTGCTATCTCATGACCGTGAGATGAAACCGCTTTCTTATTGCTCTTTGCTGAGCCACGACCCGGTGGCAGCTGTTTGCAGCCTTACCAGCAATGGCACTGTTTGCTCTGGCCAGTAAGGGTTTGACTGGTGCAACAAGACTGGAGTCGTGACCAAGATGTAAGTCTCTCTTGCGTCATCCTGTAAGTGGCACCTCAAAGTGCGGCATTAGGGAGCTGGGGTTGTCACTCCGTGGCTGACAAGGACTGAGCGTTGGGGAAAAATACAACATTTTGTGCGACGGATCAGGAAATTTTACAGGGTGTGGAGCAGAAAGCGGATGATCTATGTACAAATGTTGGGCTATATAAAGGCAGATGAAAGGAATTAAGAATTGACTTCTAATACAGTAAGAAACTAATCTTTCCCCTGAATCACTTCCCCCAAAAAACTCTGAGGCTGAGCCATGTGCCCTTTCCCAGCTGCCTTGCTGAAGGTTACTAACCCCTGGGATCAGTCGGCAGAACTGTTGGCGCGATTGTTTCTTAACTCCTTTGTTGGAAAAACACGTGCTAAGCGCTGCGACTGGAAACTGCTTGCGCTGTAATTTTGTTCACAATGATTCTTGACTGGCTGCTCTACATTGCCACACAGCAAACTAGNCTTCCAACCCTGACAATTCTGATTCTATGAAATACCCTTAGTCTGACTTGCATGGTAACTAACAACAACTCGCTAATATTCAGTTGGGTTTCGTAGCCGTAACATTTTAATATGCATTTGGAATGAAGTGTGTCTCCTTTACAGCTTTAGCAGCATCTCATAAGCCCTCCTAAGAGAGCACGTGTTTGCCCTCTTACTTTTCTCATTTGTTTCTCTTTAGACCATCCCAGCACATCCCTATAGTCCCAACCCTGCTTCTTCTTCTGAAGGGCTGTGTAGCCAGGAGCTTTTTTGCAGCGTTATTTCAGACAGGCTGGGATGGGCACACACCGCGGAGGAGGCCCGTTCAGAGCCTGCCTGTCTGCAGCGTGGGGCTGGGATGTGGTGAGTAGCGGGACCTGGCAACATTTGAGTTCCATCCTGTAGTCCCCTGACCGCATCCAGACAAAAAGCAAACAAACCAACAAAGCAAACGTGCGGCTGAGACAGAGCATCTGTTGGAGCTGGGCAAACGGGAGTCATTTCTGCGGTGGATGGCTCGCCTCAAATGACACCAGGAGGAAACACTGCCCGCTTCTGTCGGAGCCCAGCAGTCTGCCTGCTGTGGGCTATCCTTCCTTCCCTGGGTTTTTGTTCTCTGTTAAAATGCTCTCTAGGTTCCCTGCTGCTGCTTTTTGCAGATGATTTACAAGGGCTAGATTTGAGGTAAATGCCTGGGGTCAGTGGGAACTCTTGAATTGCAGGAGCTGAGAATCTGGCCGTTCTGGTTCCAGGTTTTGCTGTGCAGCCTGAGTTAATGAAAGGTCTGCTTGTGAGCTTTTAAATATGACTGGTCCCATTGCTTGTAAAGTTACACAGATTCAAAAACCTACTTTTGAGGTACCGATGGGCAAGCCTCTCTGCTTTCCCAATGGGGAAGAGAAAATTTTATCTGTTCTCTCCTTGTCTTTTACCGAGACACTGCAAGATACAGACTAATTTGCAGACCCACTAACTGAGATTCTGTAAGATATTTTTCACCTTTTTGTGCTAATAAAGTTTTGGATATTGGACATGTAGAGCTAGATTCATATCACGCTGCTGTAGTTCACAAGAGGCACATATGGGGCCACATTTGCAAGGGCGCAGCCAGGTGCAGGGTGAAAGGTTTTGTCGTGTCCGGTTAGTAGGAAACCATCCCCCTTCTGTGACTGTTCACTTTGGTTGTTCATTTTATTTACTCCCAGCAGTTAAGAGAATTCAATACTTCAGAAGATTTTGGAGTTGCCTGACTTTATTGTTTACTTTTGCCACTAAACTGATAACAGAGTTTGAGCAAAGAAAGATACTTTTGAAAAAAAAATCCTTTGTTGCGATTTTGTCAGTTCTGTTTTATATGGTTTTGAAAAATGCGGAAAACTTTTTAGTCTTTCCTGATTGGACTACAAACTTCAGTTTCCTTTCTTACCATATAACCACTTTTCATCTGAATTCTCCTGTCCATATGCTTACTTTTAGTCCAAGGCAAATGTAAAGTAACGTGACCTGGCATAAACCCGCTTAATTTTGAGACTTGCGTAAGGAGGTTCAGTCTGGCTTTTGCCTCCCGGTAAGATCAGGTGTGTGGACGGTTGATGCAGCTCAAGTGACAGGTGGCAACTTGTTAAACAATCACCTTAATTTTTGTTGATGTTATGTGACAGCCAATAGAGCAACCTCCTTCTCTGCCATGATACTGGCACCACGAGAAAGATTTCCAATTAGGAAGTGTGTTGGCTCTGTGAAGCATTCATTCGGCTGCCTGTGCTTTTAATTGATTCATGCGTTGCCCAGAAAAAAAAATAAAAAATAAATGAGGCCACTTTCCATTTCAGCTCAAGCTCCTTTGGTCTTGATCCTGTGCGCAGAGATTTGCCTGAGTTTTCCATACTGAACAGGATCACAGAAGGACCAAAACATATCTAGTAATCATTCAATCAGAAATACTTTAGTCTGAAAATTCATCCGCTTGTATAAAGTGCTCAGGGCTGTCCTGGGTTGTAAGAAAGGAAGAATACTTGCCTGTTTCAGTCAGGGTTTAAACCATGAATGGGTAACAGAACTGGAACACATGTGAATATGTTTTGATTAGACAGTGATGTAAGATTTTTAATTAGGTTTTCTTTCTGTATTTTTGCTAATTCCTGCAATTAATTTTACCTGGAAGCTCACATACAAAGAATAACTAATAAACCCATTCTCTTCTCTTCCTCCATGCCAATATAGGATTTTATGCTTTACAGCTTTATTAGGTCTTACTTTATGTGACCCTATACAAGGAGCCTTTATCCTTTCTTTTGGAAACCACATTTCTGACTTTGGAACCAAGAATTCTTGTTCAGAATAGCACAAACCCAGGATATTTTAACAGAAGTTTTGAGTCATTTTTAACTTACTGACACTAGAAGTAAATTGCGTGTTCTCTATGAGCAAAAATTGCTTAAGTATTTCTGACTTGTCCCTTAAGATTGGTAGGTTTTCACTGAAATATTATTCATAGGTTGGCTGGCAGTCCTGGGTCAGTGGGAACTGCTGTTTTTCAGTCACACTTCTGGTTCAAAATCTCTTGAAATGGTTTCTGTACCTCTGGCTGTTTTGTAAAGTTGCAGCAACTCAAAGGCAGAGATACTAATGAAACTACTCAAATTGTGGATCTTTATGCTCTGCTTAAAACTAGGATCAACAGCTGAATTCAGTTTCTTTGGCAGTTCAAGGAGGAATTGGGAACCAATACTAATCCTTTAGGAAATAAGCTTCCTGATCAAAACAAACTTGCTGCTCTTGATTCAGTCTCAGATCATACACTCGAGTGCCCACATATAAGAGAAGGGTAGCTGCAGATTTATTTATGGCCTGATCAAGGTTAAGAGGTATCAGAATCTGATAAGGAGACTTTTTTCCCCCTCTAAAACCCTCAGGTCAAATTGGCTACCCCAGAGGTCCGGGTACGTGAGTATACCCACTCCACCACTGCAAGCCCAAAAAATTCTCCCATCCTGACTGTCAGTGCAGGCACAGGTTGTCACAGGCAAAATTGGCAGTTGAAGTCTGTTCTAACTGGTAATTGCTGATGGTTATTAGGAAATAGCAGCCATAGCCATTGCTAAATATTGGAGACTTGCTTATTTTGTATCTGGAGTGTATTTTCCTGGTGTATCCTTTGGAAGTTATCCTAAGTGATTGACTCCACGTGAAGAAAGGCATAAAATCTAAACAGACACAGAAAGTCTTAAATACTGTAAATTATGTTCTAGATCCAACTATGAAGCTATACAGTCAATAAAACAGAGGTAGACTCTTGCAAGCAGGAAATATTTTAACATTGTTCTGGCTAGAAGGGTTTCAACCTCATGATCACTGGACAGCTGCTGAGTTGAGAGAAAATATGCTTAAATATTCCTCAAAAGCCTGAAGATGACAGACCTTTTTTTCCTATAATTAAACTTCTATAAAATGCGGTGGTTCTTCCTTATCTCTAATGGCTTTAGGCTTTGGTACATCTAATAGTGGTGCCTTGTAAGGATAAGTTGGCTGGCTGAGCCTACAAAGCAATACTTGACTCAACTAATGTTGATTTTAGTTTTTCTGTGAAATTTTGAAGCATAACTCCCAGCGTTCAGCCTCACTCTGTCAGAGAGGACACCAGGAATTCCCATTAGAAGCTTCAAGCCAACATCAACACGTAGTGTGTAGTGATCCAGCAGAATGGTATCGCTGGTCACCAGGCCAAACTCAGGTCCCACGTCTCAGTTTAGGTCCCCAAAACCAAGTCAGAAAAGCAATTTCTGCTTTGGAAGACTTCTGGGCTGAGCTTCAGGTTATAGTTTTCAGAGCACTAGTGCCTGGGCCGTGTTCCGCGGCGCCGGCAGCCGTATCGCACCGCTACAGGCACGCTTTGTGTTTGCACGTCCACCAGGCACGCTGCCCGACGCCCAGCTCATTCATTGCGAGTCAAATACTGCTCAGAAAGACTGAGTTGGGATGGGATGTTCCTGGAGTCAGGTACTGCTCAGGGTCATGCTGATTTACTGGTAATTGATCCCATTCTTCTCTGTGAGCCACCAAGAGACTTCCACGTCTCTTTTAGCTAAAAGCATATATTGTGTTTTTCTAAAAATACAGTTTGCCAAATGAACTTTTTCTGAGTAGTAACACAACGCTTTTGGAATCTATCAGGTAATAATTCATCCCGATTCCGTCTCCCTCCCTTGCCTACATCGCTTGTGGCTAAATTAGGATCAGCGAAGCCACGCCGAGGGCTCACATCCTAAGCTCTTGTAATGCCAGTAAGTCCAGGAGCTAAACTCCTGAATGGAATGATTTATAAGTTACTTTTATAGAGAGTCAGTTAGAAGTGCAGTCTTGCTGGCGGTCTCCTGGGCGCGTTACAGTGAGACCGAGGAGTTTCCAAGGGCTGTTGGTGTCCTGCCTTCCCTGACCGCTTGTACCCTTCTTCCCCTACACACACGCACGACATTCTTCTCTAATGGAGCATAACTCAGCCCATCTGAAAACTTTTGCTGTGTTTCTTTCCTGCTTACAGCCAGAGTGGATGCCCAGGAGTAGCCTACGAATTCACAAGAAAGTTTTAAAAAGAGGACAAAGCGACTCTATCGCCCGTGTCTAAGCACAGACTGGTAAATTACAGGAAATGACTGGAAATAATTGTAACCAAAGTTTCTTCTTACCTTCTTCAGCAAGTGCTATGAAAGGCACGCTCCCTAGGACGAAGATGAAGAACAGAACTTTAATAAACATCTTTGATCTGCTTAGAGAATAGCTTTCCAATCCCGAGGTCAGATGGATTCAGATTCGTTTTAATTTTTTGAAAGGAAGATGAGAATTGAGATCACAAAAAGAAATCACTGCGAAAAAATGTGTTGGTATTCCAAATATTCCTTTCACTGCTGTAGTCTGAAGTGGGAAGCTTTTCCCAGATGATAACCAGACAACTGAAGAAAACCGAGCGGCGTCGGCATTATTTTCTTTCGCCAAGGGGTGGGAGCCTGCCTAAGGTGGTCCTCAGAGAAGAGCCAGGCCCGCCCTCTGCGCTCTGTTTGGTCAGCACTAAAGTTGTGATCTCAGCCCAGGTTTAAAGTTACAGGAGCTGTTGTGGCTTTCAGACTTTTATTTAGCAGAGGGGAAAGGGTATTTAGGCAGAGAGGTGTTCAGGGAGCTTTCTCCCTTCTGCAAACTGTCCTTTAAAAATATTTAAGGAACAACACTAAGGACATTTTTTCCTGTTATTTCCAGCAGCAAACTGATGTGGTTTTTTTTTCATTTCAGCGTGAGCCTTCATGTTTATCTGAGCGAGTGTGGTAGTAAATGTGCATTTGGGAGACTGAAATAGTTTGAGGACAGGTTATTTAATTCAGCAATAAATACTGTCTGAATTTTTCTGCGTGTCTGTCTCTCCCAGCTTGTGTCCTCAAGTGACATCGTAGCTCTGCTCCAGCATTTATCTCTGCCCACAGGCTTGCTGGCCTCGGCGTGCTAATATCACCCTGCCGAGACAGAGGATTTTTCCTTTTCCTCTGTAGCCATTAGGAGTGCAGCTGTACAGTGGTCTGTACAAGACTAGTTACTTTTCTTGTAATTATTGCTGCCCATCAGCACGGCCAGCATGCAAGGCTAGGCTCACACTCTGCCAACACCGGTAACAGATACTTCTTCTCACAAAGTTGTTAGACAGGAGCCGGGGCTGAAGCGGGACTCGCAGAGCAATGGCTTATATTAATCCTTTCCTGAATCTTCCTTTGTCTTGGGCAGGTAATAATCGCCTGATTTACATCTATTCAGGATTGTGAGTCTTAATGAGCGCTCTCATGTGAGCTGGCACATCCCAGTGTGCCACAGAGCTGCGTGGAGGCCGTAGGTGACCTTCTGCCTCAGGCTCTGCAGCTGGAAGCCGTGCAGAGCCGGCACATCCCACCGCAGCACAGCTCCGCAAGCACAGATTTGTTTCCTTTCTGCTGCCGGGTGTGGAGGGGGTGACGTCGGCGCAGGAGTGGGGCGGACTCGGGGGAGAGCTTTTATCTTTTTTTTCTAACCAAATAAAACCAACAAAACAAACCCACCAAACACAAAAAACCCCAACCACCAAAGCAGGGCTGAGTTGTTTTGCTTGGTGAATGTGACTCAGAGTTGCCATGAAGAGCCCACCACACATTGGAGAGGAGCAAAGCCGGTCTACACGTGGTGCAGCGATGTAAAGAAGGCTGCAGGTGGGAAATGCAACACCTTCCACAGGGCTTCACTTTTGAAAGCGATGGGTGCCGAGGGGATCTGTTAGCTGGAGATATAAATGATGGGATAGGACAAGGGCTGATGGTTTCAAACTGGAAGAGGGGAGGTTTAAACTGGATGTCAGGAAGAAATTCTTCCCAGTGAGGGTGGTGAGACCCTGGCACAGGTTACCCAGGGAGGCTGTAGATGCCCCATCCCTGGAAGTGTTCAAGGCCAGGTTGGATGGGGCCTTGAGCAACCTGCTCTAGTGGGGGGTGGCCCTGCCTGTGGCAGGGGGGGTGGAACGAGATGATCTTGAAGGTCCCTTCCAACCAAAACCATTCTATGAATCTATGACGCTCTGGTGCCATAATTATGTTCTTCGTTTTGAAGATCAGTAGGAGAGTAGGATGTAAACAGTCAGTGCTAATGCAAAGTAACGACAAGTAATGTTGGCTTATTGTCTTTAGAAAAACCAGTGAAATAATCCCCTATACTAACTTGCAGCGTGTCTAGAATCTTAAAATCTGGGTTTAAATAGACCTTAATAATGCTGCTTCCAGTTTATTTAAAAGAGTGATGCTTATTGGGTAATGGCACTCATATGAAACAGAAAGTTTCATGTGGGGGAGTATGTCAGTTTGAACGAAACTTCTTTTGAAAAACTGAAGCAAATAATTTTTTAACTTATCAGAATGGAACATTTGGAATTCTGTATGCATTTTTAGAAGAAAAAATGAGTGTAGTACACCATGAAAGACAAACTGGAACAAACAGTGACTGTTTTATGTTATCAAAGTTTCGTCAAGAACAAAAAGAAAGTATTTTTAGGATTTCTTTGAATTTTCTTCAAAGGTACTCTGAAGACCTTCCATTTTTATGATTATTCATATGAACAAATCTGTCTCAGGTTCAGGAATAAGCCTTTCTAAAGAAGGGTAAGCTATTTGCTGAGTTATATAATTTCTTCTTTCAAATTATATCGTGTTCTGGGTATGGAACTTGGAGCTCTTGGACATTCAGGAACTGAAAATATCCAAGGTCTAGTGGCTACTTCAACACTTTTGAAGGTTTTTGTTATTCTTCCCAGTAAGGAATAGTTACATACCAGCCTGTTTCTCCTGCTCCAGCCTGTTCCTCGAAGAACAATTCATTAGATAAATTTATCGACCTATGAAGAATTTAATAAAATCAGCTTCTATCACGTTATCGAACTGCAACAAAGAGAAATCAATTTGCTTACAGATGCAGAACAAGTTAGTGAATAAGCTGGCAATGTCATACTACTTGTCATCTTGGGATGAGATTGTTCCTCCAACCAAACCAGTTCTATGATTCTGTGACAGCCCTGACAGGAGCTTGCCTTCTAGTGACGAGAGCATGTTGCTGAGTAAGGAGGTGAAGGCTGGAGCCATTGCTGAGCCCTCTGTTTTAAAACATCAACAAAATTCTTTCAGCAGAGCCCATACACCCTTGGGAGAGGGTGTGGAGCCAGAGAGAGGTGAGGGAGCGGTTGTCCTCTGAACGGTACCAAAGGAAGGGGTTTTTAATGAAACTGCAGCTCACTGCATTATTATAATTCTGCCAAGACAATAGATTTTATGAAAATAAAGGAATTATTCTAAGGTTCTGATTGAACAATCTGCCTGCATTTAAAGCAGCAGTTAATTACGTGATGTGTTTATTACAAAATAAAAGGCAAGGGGCAGCCTCTGTGCAAGGGCCGTGGGCGTGTGTGTGTGTGTGTGTGTGTGTGTGTGTGTGCTCAGGTGCAATGAAATGAGGTTTGGGTCTACGCAGAGATGTTGTCATTTGGTCTTTGTTGTTCTGGGCATTTTATGACAATTCCCACAATCTGCCAGGATGTGAGTGCACGGGTCAGCTTTTTCTTTTTTTTGACAGGCATGTCTGTGTTTTTAATCCCAGTGGTTTAAGGGAGGAGGTGGAAAAGGTCTAGAGTACCAACAGCCCCTATGTTTTCGTTTCATAATCTGTCCTTTCCGTCTGACCGTCTCAGGCAGCAGCAAAGCCTTGAGAGGCTGAGGCTCTTTCCAGTTCAGTAAGAGCAAAGAATGAAACGTAGCTGGGGGAGTAGAAAAATAGTGACCATATCCTGCCAAGCGTTCCGCCCGAGCGGCAGACGTTGTGTGGGAGGACGACATGTTTTCCCCTCAGTCAGTCGGTGTTGGAATAGGAACCCAGGAGCACTGAGGTCAATGGAAGACTCCCCATTGGTGTAAAAGGGCTTTGAACCTGGCCATGAAACTGCAGCTCCAGTGCCAACGAGGGCAGCCTCGCGCTCCTTCTGGGTAGCTCTGCTGAGAAGGGGGAGGTCGTGCAGGGGGGAAATGGAGGCGGCTTGATTTCTGAGGCCGTGCGCGGCCGGGGTTGTCTGCAGTGTGAGGGCTGGTCGGTCTGCACGAGGACACTCTGCCAAAAGCCTCAGGCTTGATGATGATCTCTTCTCTGGTATCACTTTGGCCTTAGAACGGGACATTCGGGAGAGAATCCAAGGGAAGCTCCAAGGATGAGGAAGGGACTGGAACATCTCTGCTGGGAGGAAAGGCTGAGAGCCCTGGGGCTGTTTAGTCTGGAGAAGAGAAGCCTGAGAGGGGATCTGATTCATGGCTAGAAATCTCTGAGGGGTGGGGGTCAAGGGGAAGGGGCCAGGCTCTTTTCTGGGGTGCCCAAGTAATAGAACAAGGAATAACGGGTACAAGCTGGAACCCAGGAGGTTCCGCCTCAGCAGGAGGAGAAACTTCTTTGTTGTGAGGGTGAGGGAGCCTAGCCCTCTCCACCACCCAGAGAGGTGGTGGAGTCTCCTTCTCTGGAGACTTTCCAACCCCCCCTGGATCTGTTCCTGTGTGTCCTGCCCTGGGTGATCCTGCTCTGGCAGGGGATGGACTCAATGATCTCTAGAGGTCCCTTCCAACACCTACCAGTCGGTGAGTCTTTGATTCTATAATAATGTTTTCTAAGTCTAAATGTGTTATGTAAAGAATTCAAAAGTTGGGATGAGCAATTCTATACAGCACAATTTGCTGAAAGATCACCTCCCAGGGAATGAAAAATGGTAGCTGTCATTCTGAGTCTCCTCCTCTTTCGAGTAATAGAACATTTCCTCAGACTGAGTCGGGTGTTTTTGTGTTTCAGTACCTGCCAAATGAGGGATGAGTTTGGCTGCAAAGGGAAAACAGGAAATGGCTTGAAAATTAATAAAGCTTGCAGAAAACGGTTTTTATGTTTCTGACCAAATATTGCAGGCCCCACGGCTGCCTCCAGGGTATAGAAACAGGAAATTCGGCAGCTGAAAGAGACAGTATCTTTTTCGTTACAGGGCAAATTTGCAAAGGATATCATCAAATTGAATGTTTAATTTAAACTTTTTGAATGTATCTTTAGTGAAAGAGTAGGAAGGGAAAATACGGGTTTACTTTCTATGTACCGGAGACGTTGTAAGCTAAGAGTTCTCTTGTACTGGAGACGACTTTGTGAAAAGAGAAATTCTAGCAGTATGTGGAGCTGCATGTTCATGGAAAATTCTGTAATAAGTCAAGCAGAAGCCAGGACATACAAATCTGTCACGGTGCTGCGATCTCTGACAACTTGTAGGACTGTAGAGGGATAATTTGGATATTTCTCTTTCAAAAGATAAGACATTTGTGTGGCCTTTTTATCCATGCATAGAGAGAGAGAGGTCATGTATATGTACATACACAGCCTCAAGTCTACGTAGTGAACTTTAAACTGAGATCAGGGATGATTATGTTCTCATCTTATGGGAGTATTTACTTGAAATTCAAAGATTCTTAGTAGGCTTTTGCATAAATACCGGCCCTTGCCCTCAGAAATGGCCTTACCTTCCCTTATTCACAAATTGTTAACATTGAGGACTTGCAGCTGGTATAAGACAGAAGAATAATTCTGGCCAGCAGGAAAGGGAAGGGATCGTGCCCCTGCACTCAGCTCTGGTGAGACCACACCTTGAGTATTGGGTTCAGTTCTGGGCCCCTCACCACAGGAAAGACATTGAGGTGCTGGAGCCAGTTCAGAGAACCAAGCTGGTGAGGGGTCTGGAGAATAAGTCCTGTGAGGAGCGGCTGAGGGAGCTGGGATTGTTTAGTTTGGAGAAGAGGAGGCTCAGGGGAGACCTTCTCGCTCTCTACAGCTGCCTGGAGGGAGGCTGTAGTGAGGTGGGTGCAGCCGCTTCTCTCAGGTAAATAACGACAGAAGGAGAGGAAAAGGCCTGAAGTTGCACCAGGGAAGGGTTAGGAAGAATTTCTTTACTGGAAGAGCGGTCAGGAGCTGGAACGGGCTGCCCAGGGAGGTGGTGAAGTCACCATCCCTGAAGCTGTTCAACAAACATGTCACTGAGGCACTTCAGGACATGCTCTGGTGGGATGGTGAGGGGATTTCTGTGGGTTATTTTTTTTGGGGGGGGTGTTTGTTTATTTGTTTTTGTTTTTCTGGGTTGAGGGTTGGACGCGGTGATCTTAGAGGTCTTTTCCAACTGTGGCGATTCTATGATTCTGTGATTCACTGTAAACAGTGAAAAGTAAAATGCATCCTCTAGGAAGGGATTGGGATTGACAAACTGAACTATCCATACTATGCAGCTATTTTTTAAGATAAGCAGCTATAAATCAAATCCTGTTCCTTGACCATCTGTGTTCCTGACTGTAAAGTATTTTATGCACAGATGTGTGAGCAACGCTTGCTGCCGGCTGCAGGGAAGGGAGATTATGGAATCAGAAAATAGCAACAATGCTTCAAGTTGGAGATCTTGAGCTGGAATAGTAATGATATTTATCAGGCAATTTTAGAGATGGGTTTAGTTTTTCAGCTGATACAACTCAGAGTTTCACCCAAATCAATATATACCAGTGTTCACAAACCAGTGCTCCAACCTAATGGGATGGAGAGATAACACCAAATATTTTCTGATCTGATAAACGGTCACTCACTGAGCCAGCACCTCTGGGCTATGGGGCAGGTGGAGAGCTGGGTCCCACCCTCGCCAGGCAATCTATAGGTATTGAATTGGCTCTCAAAATGAACTAGTATTTAAGGGGAAAGAATTAAGCATCTAGACTTGTAGTAGTTTCATTTGAAATTTATGGGCAGTTGTTCTATGTGCAAGCTGCTTTTCTCCATGATGCTATTTCCGTCAGTCCTGAGAAGATTTGTCTAAGGTGGGCTGGGAGAGGGAGGGGGTGGAGAGGGCTACACAGGAGTTTTATGTATGAGCAAGTTGATCTCTGTAAAACATCAGGATTTCTCTATGATGCTTCAAAGTCTGTGGTTTGATGTGAAAGAAACTTTATTTCCTGCTTTTATAATTTCAAATTTAAAGTTATTTTTTTGTTCATACTGTCAGGCTCTTTGGTAGAAGCTGTTTGAAGAATTTGGGCTGCTTAACATAACAGCAGGAATTTTCTCTTTTTTTAATTAAGAGTAACACCACTGCCTACCCGCCGCGAAATACGGGTGTGCAGCGGGTAGGACACGTTTGGTAGACGGTCTGCACTGCCTTTCTCAGGAGGATATGTTGGTTGTTTATTAAGACCCCTGGAGCAGAGCTTCCCAGCTGCATTCTCAGTAGAGCTTCCTCCCACGGCAGTGGCGTTCTCTGGGGCCACGGTCCTGAAAAGATAAATTTCGTGGAATGGAGCAGGTTACATAGGGTGTAAGAGCTGATGGTAGGGAGTGTCCTGTGCCCCAGGACACGCTGGAGTTGGGCTGACTGTCAGTAAGTACTTCATCCACAAAAAGTCTTTCCAAAGCCTGCCAGCAGTTGTCTCTACGTGACACACAGTGGAGTGACTCAGAGTTAAATATGGAATGCCCACTCTTTACTACTTTTAAACCTGTGGATGACCACCGTGTATTTAACAAAAAATTATAAGGTTAATGTAGGTTTTCTTCGGTCAGGAGTGTTCTTTTAACTAGAACAGTTATATAAGGAAAGCAACACGGCCATGGAGCCAAAAGCGGGGAAAACCACACACACACTGTGTGCTCAGTCTCCGTTATGACAGAGTGGTCCTAGGAGTTTGTTTCTGAATACTTTCAGAGACTTTCACTGCTTCTACACTGAGTTTATACAGACAAAGCAAATGCCTGTCAGTAGGAGTTTACATGTCATCATTTCTGTTAAATACCCCTTGTGTTAGTGCGCTGAAAACGCACCGGGAGATGTTCAAATCCTGACAGCGTGGCTGAGGTCACACCTGCTTGGAGTTTGGAGCAGAACCCAGCACAGTCCCTGTCCTGATAGAGGCCACACTGTGTCCTTGCAGCCAGGCCATCGGCTGCCTGGGAGTCTGCAGCACAGTGGGGCAGGATTTGTCTGGGTTTATGCGCTGGACTGAGCTAGAACAGAATTACTTCTGGTCAGTGATTTCACTTTTCAGCTCAGTCTCTCCTGAGGAACTGCACTTTCGGAAGTTAAGGGCAGATCTTTGCAGACAGTCTCTGCTTCCAGCAGTGCCAACGCTCCGTGTTTGGAGTTACTGCCAGGGATCGGGGGGCGCAGAAAGGCTCTCGTTTAGATTTGCTCCTGTGCAGACCCAGGTCTCTACTGGATCCTGTGCACCACGTTGGGGGTGCAGAAAGTAGAAGGCGTCACCTGAGGGGAGGAGCCAGGACAGGTGACCCCAAACTGGACAGCCAGGGATTCCATCCCGTGTCCGTCATATCCAGGGTAAAGCTGAGGGACCACGAGGGTCAAGCCTCTTCTTCAAAGGCCGGTGTCCAAGGAGGAGGCCTCTGGCTGTTCTGCCTTCGATCCCGATCCATATGTTCCTGAATCCCACACCAGAATCCAGCTGCTGAATCTGGTTCCCATCTGCTGCAGAGTCCAGTCTGGGACTTCCCCGGTGCCTGCTCCACAGCATCAGTGGTGCCGGTGCCAGAATTGCCACCAGGGGGTCTGAGTTCATTACTGATTTTGTATAATTTTGTATATGTTCCATATTATTATTCTCCTTAAAGAAGTTCTAGTTTTCTTTTCCGATCCATAAGTCTTTCTCCCTTGTTGCCTTTCTCTTGCCCTTGGTGGAAAGAGAGGGGTTGACAGAGGACATCTAGCTCCAGGTGAGAACATCTGACCCTAAACCTGGACAATTCAGCAGGAGATGGATGGACTAAGGCCCACACAGCACATGGGGGCAGCCAGTTTTTCTGTAGCTGAGTAATTGTCACTCTGAATAAGTTGGTGTGTCTTTCAGAAGGAATGAAAGGCACATGGATGACTCAGTGAGACGTTACCCCCATTAAGTTCCATGACGTATTCCCATTTCAGCTCTGGTTTTAGGGAGGAATATACATATAAAGGAAGGAAGTTTCTTTTCCTTTCTGTATACAAAGCGCATTCCCAAGAATAAGCAGCTTCATGAAGGAAGTGCAAAGCTGAACGAAAGCCGGAGGGCACGACGGTCGTGTTCCAAACGCGAGGAGGGCTGGTGGTGGAGGTGGATGTTTAGGAGCGTGGGGAGGGAGTGAGCACGGAGTGATCTTCTCCACTGGCCATTCTCCATTCTCCTGCCTCTGTGACACGTTCCTATAACGGGGATTTTTCTGCAAATATCAGAAGCGACTGAGCAGAGCTCCCATCTCCAGCGGGATGTGCAGCCGGCAGAGGGAGCGATGCCTTCCCAGGAGCTCTGCTGTTGAAGCGGCATTCCCTGCAGGCCTGGATAACTCCACTGCCCTAGTCCCAGGGAGGAAAACCAGCAGAGAAACATGTTCTAGACAAGGAAGGTTTGAGGCTACAGTTTCTTTGCCCTATCTTCATAGAAACCTAGAATGGCTTAGGTTGGAAGGGACCTCAGAGATCATCTAATCCAAGCTCCCTGCCATGGGCAGGGATGCCTCAACTAGAGCAGGTTGCTCAGGGCCTCGTCCAACCTGGTCTTGAACACCTCCAGGGAGGGGGCAGCCACAGCTTCCCTGGGCAAGAAGCAGACAAGCAGCAGCAGTGTGTTTTCCCACCCTGGCTACGTGTCCAAATGGGTATGAAAAGACGTGGGTCAGTGAAGGGTTTGGTGAGAGATCTTTCAGCAGTAGAAACCCTGGGGTTTCTTGAAATGACAGCCCTTACAGTCACCCCAGCCCACCTCCTGGCTGGCAACCAAATCCACCAGATAGCAGCAATTTGAAGAGTTTTATTAAGGGGCAGAGCATATCTCAAATCAAAATGTAACCAAGCCCTGAAATCAGGGCAGGGATCATGGATTTTTCAGCTATTTTGGAAAATCTGAATTCATCCACACGTTAGTCCACTGACACGTAGCTGAATCATGTCCTGTAATCTCTAGAAATGAAACACTATACCGCTGAATTTAATAAAGGGTCTCAGCTGCTAATGCTTTCTCTCGGGGAAATGCTAGACTAATCTCATGGCTTTACAAAGATTTTTGCCAAATGTTTATAGTATTAGATTGTTTTCCTGAAAAATAAAGTGAGTAAGTGTCGTAACAAGGGAAACAAGAACAACAGAGGACAACCAAAAAAATCTAATGAGTGTTCATGATAGTTAAAACAATGTTTAGGTTCAGGGTTTCACTGCCCTGTGAATGATTTGTCTGGATAAAATGAAATGATGATTTGAGAATGTGTAGAGGGGTGGAGTCCCAGTCTGAGCCTAAAAGGTGGACCTGGAGGACTGTGATTAAACTGGAGCTCACAAAGATAGACCTTATCTTTGCATCACTCAAACCATTGCATGAGGTCTGTTTTTTTCGGATGATGGCTTGTCAGTAGGGAGAGAAGGGAAGGCACTTCAAATGCAGGATTTTCCTGTCTAAGGGGTAAGTTAGTTCCTGTTTTAAATTGAGAAATAAGTGGTTTGGACTTTGCTCTGCATTTGCAAGACCTGTCCTGCATGAACTAATTCTAGGACACAAAGAGGGCTCTCTTGGAGGCCTGCTCACCACTTTAATAGCCCCAGGCCATCTACTCTGCCTTCAGATGGAGGCACTATTGTGTTGTTGAAGTATAAATATTTAAAAGCCCGTGCCTTTTAAAATGGAAATGCTGAAAGCTTTTGAGATTAATATCCTGTAACTGTAAAGCTCCATCCTGCTACTGATTCTAGTTATTCCCATAGGAAGCAGTGGGGAAACTGAGGCACTGAGCCCTGCAGTGCCAGTTCTGAGGCTACCCAGTAGATCAGGAGTGGAAAGAACAATTGCAGATTCTCCCTCCGGTGCCAACCCTTTGTCTCTAATCTATAAATTATTTCATTAAATGAAAGTAGTGAATTAAGAGGCTCTTTTCTTCATTGGAATGTTAATACCTTCTTGGTTCCACTGCAGGAAACTGAGTGAGAGGACCATGATTCATGTATTTGTAGGCGTAGGCAGCTGTACACCAAGTACAATACAAAGAATGTTCACGGTTTGAATCACCCAAAAGCACTATTGATACTGCAGCATCTTGCATAGCAAAGGCGGCTTCTCCTAAAATACAGGATTTAGATCCCTCTTACACCCTCGAAGTATCCTGTAAGGCTTGCAGCAGTTTTATCCCTTTCCCTGTTTATAAAAGGGAAACTGAGGCCCTGAGGAATTACATTGTAAATGTAAGTAAAGGTAAAATGCTGGGTTTAGATGGATTTTTTTTTGCCTTAGAACATGTATCCAGGGAGCTTTACCTGTGCTTTATTAACATGTAGAATATTTATGTTGTATAAAGCTGTGTGCACATAAATCTTTCCCCTGAAATTAAGGACCTTTATTCTTGACTCTGCAGCTCTGACCCTGCATCCATCTGCTTTTTGACTCTGTCACTGAAGGTGATGACGCTGTGCCACACAGCAGCAGGCAGTACCAGACTACTCCAAAACTNAGATCCCTGTCTCTGTTGAACTGGAGACCCCAGAACTAGGTGCAATACTCCAGTCAGTCATTGAAACACTCCTTGGTGGTACAACATATAACTCCAGTCCTGTGACCATCTGACAGAATGTAATACCTGGTTGAAATACTTGCCAGAGGAGATGTTTTTCTGGACAAAATGTGACTTCTTACGTCATTTTGGTGCAAAGAAAGGTGCCGCTTTTAGGTACCCAACAATAGTGATATAACAAAAAGTCATTTTAAACTAAGTGCCCCTCCTACCACCATCAAGATCCCTCATTGTTAGTAACTCCAAACAGTGCAAAGTTGTGTCTGTTGGGTAAGTTCTAAGCAGGGCAGCACAGATGCCGTGTCGATGCCCTGGCAGCTCTTCCGAGCCTGTGTCCTCGGCAGTCACGCCGATGCCTTGGCACTGGGGTAGCTTTGAGTAACTGGGCCGCTTACGCACCTACTAAGAAGTTAACCTCAAACCATCTTCCTTAATACAAAGAGAACCTTCTCCCTAGAGGGAAAGCAGGAGAAGCAAATAAAGTCTTGTAAGAAGAAGTGACACCTGTATCATTGTAGCACGTGTTTGCCCAGCGTCAGCAGAAGGAGCTAAGTGATTTGTCCAGGTGTCTGTGTCAAGAAATAAAGTGTCAAGAAATAAAGTGAGGCCTTTCCTGGATAAGACATTTCTGACCGTAAGTTACAGGAGATTACTTTTTGGAAAACTTGGAAGGTGGTAACCTACCGAGCCATATCATAGACAAAAAGTTAGAATTAACAAATCCCTGCTTAAAAACTGAAAAGCGCTTTCTAAAAATAAACCAGAAACGAGCAGTTAAAAGTAATTTTTCTATTTTAGTTTTTTTGTTGCAAGTGTTTTATTGGACATTTTTGGCTTCTCTATTTTTAGTAGGGAGCCATTTTTTGATCCCCCAAAATATCTTTTTACTTACAGCATAGCCTGAGAAACGGTGAGTATAGTACATTCCACAGCTTACCACGTGAACGGTATTTTTACCTTATTCATCTTCCATGCCATTTAACTTCCTGAAAAATTTACAAGAGCCTGAAGCAAATGTGCTTTTTCTTCTGACTTCTCTTCAAATTTGAGATTTAAGAGACTTCACTTATTCCATTTTTGGGAGAGTGATTTATTTTTTATATTACTAAAGAGAAAAAAAAAATATGTAGAGACAAAAAAAAAAATATGTAGAACCATCTCAGCAAATGTGCTGCCTGAGAACTACCCTCTGCCGGCTGCCGGCACTAATGTCCATTAACTTCACTACCATTCCCTAGGGAGGAAATTCTGCACTTTACCTTTTTTTGGTGCGGTTTCTCAGCTTTAGTATCTCCGCAACGAGGCAGCCATCGTAGAAGGCTCTATAAGCAGCTATATGAAGGAATTCATCCAACATTAATTATCCACACAGACCAGATGTACCTCCTGACAGGGCGGGGAGTTCCCCTCGCCCAGTAGCACCAGGTACTGGAGTGGGATGACTCCTGGGTGCAGGAATTGTGCAGTCAAGTACTCAGATACCTCCACCTCCCAATACTAAGGGTCCTGCTGAAGTTCGAGAATTTCCAACCTCTCCACAGCAGTGCAGTGTTGGTGTGTAGGCTGAAAGGTCCCTTCTGGCCCCTAACATTCTGTGATTCTGTGAAAGAAGTTGTGTTCAAGAGAGCAGCTGTGCTGGGGGTTGCTAATGCACCATCCAAAGTGTGACACTAATCATAGAATCCTAGAATGGAAGGGGTTGGAAGGGACCTCTAGATATCATCGAGTCCAACCCCCCTGCCAGAGCAGGATCACCCAGGGCAGGACAGACAGGAACAGATCCAGGGGGGTCAGAAGGTCTCCAGAGAAGGAGACTCCACCACCTCTCTGGGCAGCCTGGACCAGGCTCCGTCACCCTCACAGCAAAGAAGTTTCTCCTCCTGTTGAGGTGGAACCTCCTGGGTTCCAGTTTGTGCCCATTGCCCCTCATTCTACCCCAGGACACCCCAGAAAAGAGCCTGACCCCTTCCACTGGACCCCCACCCTGCAGAGATATTTCTAGCCATGAATCAGATCCCCTCTCAGGCTTCTCTTCTCCAGACTCAACAGCCCCAGGGCTCTCAGCCTTTCCTCCCAGGAGAGATGTTCCAGTCCCTTCCTCATCCTCGTAGCCTCTGTTGGACTCTCTCCAGTAGATCCCTGTCTCTCTTGAATTGGGGAGCCCAAAACTGGATCCAGTATTCCAGCTGTGGTCTCCTCAGGGCAGAGTACAGAGGGAAGAGAACCTCCCTCAACCTGCTGGACACACTTTTCTTAATGCCTCCGAGAATAATAAAATTCTGGAGGCTCTGCCTGATGTCGCTGAGGGCCAGAGAAGTACTCCCCATTTATTGTCAGTGAGGTAAGTAATTTCTGAAGCAATTATGAAAGCTAGTCATTGTAATAATTACCATGGGTTATCAACATGGTTTTGAAAAGCTCATCCAGAGGCAATCTTAGAAGGCTCCAGACATCTCCCTTTTGGGGATTGCTGCACTCACTGATATAATTTCGCCTGACATTTCACCCATCTTATTAACAAGGCAAGTGAAATGTCGGAAGGCATTAAGTCAAAATCTGCTGCATTCCCTAAGGGATGCTGTACTTCTGTAGAGCCAGAGAAACTTGTAAGAGGATGGAAAGATCACTCTAGAGTGAAGCCAAGTGAATGGCCAGGACCATCTACCAGGAACAGGATTGTGGTTGCTTCAGTCGTACCAAGAGGTTGGTAACTGTGAGCTTTTGTCATTTTACAAACATTTTTTTCATAGAGCAAAGTCGAAAGGGTTTTTTAAACATTTAAACTTTAAAAATGAAAACAAATCCTTTGCATCGGGGACTTTCATCCCATCGGTTCAAGGATCTTTGTCACCAGTTTGTTTTGTTTTATTCTTCATGTGTATATAAAAGAACTAGGCATTTCTTCACTTCAGAAAGGGGATTTTACTTATTTAACATTGAAATTAAAAGAACTACAGATCTATTCACAGAAAGAGCTCTACAGATGAAGTGCAAGGGCCAAACTCAGTAGTTTCCACTAGACTGCCCTCTCTGGAGTTTGGGTTTTTTTTCAGTTTGATTATTTATTTGATTTTTTTCTTTTAAAAAAAGAAACTGCACATGCATGCATGCAGATATGGATTCCAATCTTCAAAAAGGGCAAGAAGGAGGACCCGGGTAACTCTAGGCCGGTCAGCCTCACCTCCATCCCTGGAAAGCTGATGGAACAGCTTGTTCTTGGCGTCATCTCAAAGCACGTTGAGAAAAGGAGGCTTACTATGAGTAGTCAACATGGATTCGAGAAGGGGAAGTCCTGCTGGACTAATCTGATAGCCTTTTATGACAGCCCAACTAGATGGAGAGATGAGGGGAGGGCAGTGGATGTGGTCTGTCTCGACTTCTGCAAAGCTTTCCACACTGTCTCCCATGACATCCTCGCAGACAAACTTAAGAAGTGTGGATTGGATGGTTGTGTGGTGAGGTGGGTTTGGAACTGGCTGAAGGGCAGAGCCCAGAGAGTTGTGGTCAGTGGAGCAGACTCCAGCTGGAGGCCTGTGACTGGTGGTGTCC
>VWZK01002532.1:39766-53829 GCA_013396935.1 Baryphthengus martii | reverse complement strand
GAGCCTGGCCCAGGCTGCCCAGAGAGGTGGTGGAGTCTCCTTCTCTGGAGACTTTCCAACCCCCCTGGATCTGTTCCTGTGCGTCCTGCCCTGGGTGATCCTGCTCTGGCAGGGGGGTTGGACTCGATGATCTTTTGAGGTCCCTTCCAGCCCCCACCATTTTGTGATTGTGTGATTCTGTGACACACACACAGACATTTGCACTCCTCTATTCTGTCAGTTGACTTCCATTTGAACATCGTGAAAGATTGTCGTGTTTCAAGCCCTAATGTTTGTTGTCCCTTTGTACTTAGTGCTGTGTGGTTCCAGTGCTGAGAGAGATGCAGTTTTGTGGAGTAATTATTTTGAAGAAAGCCAGTTGTTCAGAATTAAGCAGTGAAATGTGGAATTGCACACTTGTAGGAATGATGCCCATAATTTAGAAACTCAGTGTGATGCACTTTAAAGGGCAGGTTTCCAGGCCCGTTTTGGAATTACAGTCTGATCTTTTAAGCACTTAGCTATAGTTTTTATGAAGTATTTTTATGGTAAAGGGCAACAGAGAGGGATGTAATAATTATTTCCAGTATTTCTACCACTCAGCTGATGCTTGGAGTTCCCACTGACACAAAGATGCTTTCTGGACCTTTAAATCCAGGCAGCAATAGTCCCTGTGGTGGATGGGAGGGGGCAAGGAGCACAAATGGCTGTCTTGTTTTGTTTTTTTTCTCTGCGTTAGAAAAAGATCTAGAAGATCTAGCCTGGCTTTTTCCACTGGTGTGACTAACTTGTACCACTTCAAATAGCTTCAGTTACTACAGCCAAGGAAGGCAGCCTGAAATATCTTCATGAAATCACCTTATCAAAGTCAACTGAGGAGTCCTTAAAAGACCTTGACCTCCATGCCCTTGTAAATGGAACTGTTTTCATGCTGGGTGTATATTTGGCATGAATTTGCACAAAATTCTCACAAGTGCACCATCCTCTTTGGTCTGGAAAAGACATTCAGCCCATTAATGCGACAGCATTAACAGCAGAATGAATTAAAGCCCTTTTTTTTGGTTTGTGTTGGGTTGTTTGGTTGTTGGGGATTTTTTTGAGTTGTTGTTTTTCGTTTAGTTTTTACTTTCTGCTGTACCATAGAGACCTAATGATCTGGGAGGGGTCAAAGAATGTATGTGTGGTGGTTGTATAAACATTGGCTGTCAACTGGTTTAATTGCTGTAAATTTATTTGCTGGTCATTAGAACAACAAGAACTCTCCAAAGGGTTTTCTAGGTGGCAAATTAAATTAGGACAAATTAAAACGATGTATTTCCTGCTGAGAGAATACAGCTTTGCTTCCCAGATGTTTCACAATGATTTCTGGTTTTCCTTCCTTACCAGAAAGGAGAACTTGCCTCTTTTTCTCTGGAACGTGCACCATTTGTCGTACTTCACCCTCTGCTCAGCCAGATTGCCTCTGAGTGCTTTGAAAAAGTGTGTAGCTGTTGTTTGCTGTAGAGGGGCTGGAAAGAATGAGTCTGGAGGGCACGATTTAGAGGAAATCGGTTCCTGAGAATTATTAGTTTCCTGCCTTTTGAAACAAATAGGCCATGTTTATAACGGCAGTCATGGGTTAAAAATAACAATTTACTTTCCGGATTAAATTCTGAGATGATTACTGAGCTGGATTAAATTCTGTCATATCTTGGGGCTTTGAGAATTTGCTCAAACTTCCTCCTCTGTTTAGCTTCACTGCTTGAAATTTAAGTACAGGTTGAAACAAGTTCAAGATGTGAAAGTTCTGTTCACCTCCAGCTGCTACTTTAAAGTCACTGACTTTCATAAATTCTCCTTTGCAAATCCCCCGTTGGATTTCTTATATATATATATATATTTTTATTTAGAAATTCTGAATTCCTAAAGAATCTCTGACCTCTGATCTCCCTGAGATTTTTCAGATCCTGACAGACCCTTTGTTGAATCCGAGCAGATAAACGGCGTTTGCGAAGAGGTCTGAGACTTCATTCCACCCGAGAGCGGCAATCCCTACCCATGGGCATATCTCCCTTCGACAGCTCAGGAGAACGTTCACCTCGAGTCACCTTTAATTTGCTTTATAGCTGTGGTAATTCTGCACCAGGGTATAGACGATGTAGAGGGCAAGTGCTCGACTGCGGTGTAGTGGCTGGATACAAACTCATCCCTGAGGGAAGAAGGAGATATCATTTGCCCTGTTCCATCTCTTGCGAGCGCTGCTAGGGCTTGTAAATGGCTCGCACTCAGCGAGTGGCCACATCTCCGCCTAAGCCGCACGCTCTGGAGCAGATGATGGAAGCCTTTTGATGGCTTTAGGCCGGTCTCGTTTGGTGGCTGAACTGCAGTGTCTAAAGTTTTCAAATTCAATCACTGCTGCTGCCACGTTGATGAATTTTGATGCCGTTTCCCTCGCAGTCTCGTGGCAGCGGCAGTGACAGCAGCGGGGATGGACTGGGCAGGTGCGTTATAAGCTTCAGTTCACAGTTTCTGTCATCTCATCGACTGTAAGACGAAGGAATATACCCGCTTTATCATTTTGCTTTTTCCGTTCCTTTTAGATGTCAGATCAGAGGGAAAACTGTCCAAAGGTGCCCCTTGGCTGCGCTCGGGAAAACACGCCTGGGAAGATCTTTCTCAAAAGAAAAAAGCACTCGAGCCAGAATAGTAAATATCTGGGAAAAATATGGGACTTCTGTTCAGAAACGTTGCTTAGCACTTGGTTTCGGTGTTTGATTAATTGATTGACATCCTGCTCATCATCCAGGTTTGAACACTGGTGCCCACGGCACGTTGCTGATGCCTGAGGATGAGGAGGGGAGGAGGCCCCTTTGCCTGGCACGGCAGCCTCGGCCATGACATCTACCTTAACTCAACAAACCATGAGCCTGGAATAATAACTTCTTCCTTCATGGAAAAATATGCTCAATTAGCTGTTCAAAAATATGAGTATTTGACAGTTTGCAGTTTTGTTCTCTTGTAAGGAAGGATTTCTTGGCTGAGATCGGAATCCTTCATGTGTGTCTGTGGTTACTCTTTCTGTTTTTCTTCCGTTGCTCAAATTACTTTGGGAAGTTTTGAGCACTTTTAAGGGGAGGGCTGGAAGATTATAAGGGAAAGATGAAACCTCTGTCATTTTTCCACAAAGCTATTTCTTACCTCACTAGGCAAGGAAGTGAATGGTTTTTCTATTAGTTTTCTACTGCTTGCCATGATACAGCACTGCAAGCACAGTAAAGATCCAGGACCAGTGTGCTTTGCCACTCTCTGATTTATTTTAGAGGTTTCTGTTAGCATAGAAAATGAAAAGAACGGAAAGCCAGAATTTTGTTTTAGTCCAGAGCCTGCCTATCGTTGTGCTGCTTCAACTCCTACAGCTGGGACATATGGAGATAAATCGGTTTTGCTTCCTCATTCTCCGTAAAAGGATTTGACACAAATTCCTGCATATTTAATTGATTATGAAATTGTTACCCTGTTTGTTTTGCCCGCATGTTTTTCAAACCCATCCTGTCCCTCTTGTCTTAGGGGAGCCTGGAAGCCAAGATCATACATAAAGGAGCTGATGGTGGAGGTTTGATTTATGTGGGATCCCATCTGAGTAGAGAGAAGAATACTGGGATTTTGTTTGGCATCAGTTTCTAATTGGGACGCTTGTGCTTTTTCTGCACTGTATGAACTAAAATTTAGTACTGGAAGTAGTTTTGGATAACAGGTGAGCAAGCTCTGAGGGCTTTGCTTGGCAGTGCTGGAGAGGCACAGATTATAAACAAATTGTTATTTCTGGGACTACTCAATGGAGGAATTTGTATTTTAACAGTGTCAGTTGAAGCCAGAGTCCTGATGTGCATTATTTATTGTGATGTACTTTAAAATTTCCTCCAAATTAAAAAAAAAAAAATCCAGATCCAATAGCTGATTGAGAATGACTCACTTGGCATCCTTGTTACTGCAACAAACAGCCCGAAGGTACAACAGGCTGGGCAGGTAGAATGAAATTCAAATGACAGGATCGGTCACAGATAAGTTTGGAATGTGCTCCTCCGACCTAGCGCACCCAGGGAATTGGAAACTTGCTTTGCTCCTTGCACTTCCCTCCCTTCTCAGGTCTATGCATGAGCAGGGCTCTCTCTGGGACACCTCTGGTGCCTTCACCCTGTGCTGCTCTGAGAACAGCACATCAGAACTCTGCCTGGATTCTACCTTTTCTGGCCTGGAGTGATCGGAGTTTCTTTAGCAGCCCACTGGAAGAGGAAGTGAAGCTCAGGCTNCCTTTCCTCCCAGGAGAGATGTCCCAGTCCCTTCAGCATCCTCGTAGCCTCCATTGGACTCTCTCCAGTATTTCCCTGTCCCTCTTGAGCTAGGTTCTGGTAAAACGTGCCAGTAGCTTGTGGGAAGAGCAGCGTGGCTGTGGAACGGGCTCTGTCCCGCAGGGCACCAGAGGGTGCTGTGCCCTTAGCAGACAGCAGGCTAACCCCTCCTTCAGTGCTGCGGGTCACTGTACCCGACTGATGCAAATAAAAGATTTAAGAAGTAAAGCTTTAATATGTTATTAGATAGAAAGCTTTGCGGCATCTCCTTCCTGCTCTCCTAAATTGCCTGAAGTGTCTGGGAAGTGAATGAAGCTTCCGCAGGGTTCGAGAGAATTTCTGTGCTGCGAGGGAAACAGATGAGGTACAGAAAGAAGCGGTAGCCTAGGAATGAATAAAGCTGAGCAGACAAAACGAAACGGGGGATTTTATACAGAGGAAGACAGGTCAGGAAGATACTCTCTGCGATCAAAGATGGCAAGAGAGAGGTGTCGGAGCGTGGCAGGCGCTGCGACGCAGGCGCTGCGGCTGCTCGGCTTTGCTGCGGATCGTGACCCGCTGGCAGCGCAGCTGTTTGCCTGGATGCTGTGGGAGCAGGGCCGAGGTTTCACAGATCTACGGGATATCTACCCCAAAATATCCGGGGCCCCAGAGTGATCCCGTGTCTCTTGCCAGCCCTTTCACAAAGATCTCGGGTGGGAAAGCTCCGCAGACCCTGTGGAGAACCTGCAAACTGGGAATGCGCAGAATAAGCTGTGCTGGTAGTGTAGTTTACAGTGCTCCCCCAGGTAAGATGGAAAGAATACCCGTGAGCAGCTGAGCAGAAGGAAGGGCTGCTTCTTACTTTTAGCAAGGGCTGGTGGAATTTTTAGGGAAGCTGAGTCCTGTTCCTACCCCTGCCACTAACATGTTCTTGGATCTTTCACAAATCGTGCCGGGTTGTCTGGAGTCTCCCATCTGTGAAACAGGCGCAATAACACGGAAGCGTCTGAAACGAAAATGTCAGAGTCTGATTCTGTACATTTGGTAGAAAAAGGAGGAGCCACAGGGCCCCTTAGGTCCTGTGTATTGATAACTTCACTAAATAGAGAGCTCCATCTCTGCAGAGCTACTGTTGCTACACAATAGCAAGTCAGTTCTGCTCCCCTGGGTTAGGACCAGCTTTATCTCTGACCTAAAGCCTCATGAATTAGGGGCAGAAAACCAGTAAATTACAGCAGGAGCAAGATACAGCAAAGATACTGCCTTAAAAGTTTACAAAGCACCAATTCGCCAGGAGAAATACCAGTTGCAGTTACTTGTTGATGCTGATTCATTGAATCCTGACCACAAGAATTATTTTGAATGGTTTGTTTTCGTTTGTTTTTTTTCAGAGGTAGTCTATCGAACTTCCACTTCCTCTGTAATTTAAATGTAAATACTTCTAAGTAATCATCTCAGGAATTTAATTGAGCTTTGCCCCGATGATTTATAGAGGCAGCTGTGCCCATTTCTTTCTGGCTGGTGTTTTGAAAGTAATTCAAGACATGAAAGACACCGGGAGCAGGATGTGTGTTTTGGGAGGGGTCTAGAGGCTGGCTCAGGGTGGTTCAGCTGAAAGCCCTGTGAAACAGAAACAACTTGTGTTGTGAAACCCGAGAAAGAGGTGTTCAAAGGTATAACCCTGCCTGCCATGTTCCTCTCCTGCCAACTGTTCACAGAATTGCTGAGATTAGAAGGGACCTCTGGAAAGCATCTAAAGCAACCCCCTTGCTCAAGCAGGGCCAGGGCTGGTTGCCCGATGCTGTCTCTAGTTGGGTTTTGAGTATCTCCACAGATGGAGACTCCACAACCTTACTGGACAACCTGTTCCAGTGCCTGACCACCCTCACAATTAAAGAAGAAGTGTGTTCTTGTACTTGGGTGTTTTTTAAGCTGTGCCCACAGCCTCTGTTTCTGCCAGTGAGCACTACTGAGAACAGCCTGCCTTCCGCTTTCCTTCCCTCCCACCACTTCGGTGCTTCTCCGCACTTGCTGGAGGAGAGGTTGGTCATACAGCTCTTTATAGCTGAGGTTAAGTGCAAGTAGCCGGGGAGGACAGGCTGTCTTAGAAGGAAGTGTTTGTACCCTGTCCTGAATGAAAGAGACTCTGAATTCAGTTCTGAAATATGACTTTAAATCAAGATTACTGGCCTCTCTTTAGCCTGGGAAGGAGCTTTCCAGAGGTGTTTAAAGAGTTTGTGCTCTCGTCCTCAGGACACAAGCACCCAAATATAATCTGTCTCTTTAGAAAAATACTCCCTGGTAGTGTGTGGGTGCAGCCCAGGCACCAGAGTGCCTTTTCTGTCTCCTCGAACCACGTACGTAATGAGGGAGAGATGGAGTTAAAAATTAAGCTTGTGGCTGGCAGAGGACTTGCCTTTCTGGGTGTGGATTTGGGGAGGGCAGAAAAACAGATTGGTTGTAGCAAAACCGTCTGGGCCGTCCCATGGGAGACAGGCAGATCGATTGTCAAATATTTCAGTCCCCTGAAAATGAAGAAAATCTGCTCAGATTTAACCAGCTGGAGGTTTGATCCACAGTTTACACTTCTACGTGGCCCGTCAGACATTCCCGGTGCCGTATTAGAAAGCAGCTGGTTTGGTTATTAACAAAAAAACCCAACACTTTTGAGACCGTATTCCTTGTTGCTGCAGTAGGTTGTACCTCTTGGCTAAAAGGTAGTAAGTCATATTTAAATTATATTAACAAGCTTGCTCTGAAAGCTGCCGAGGCATCCAGCGAGAGCACAAATCAGCATCGCTCCTCTTTGGGCTCCCGCCCTTGCTGCTCTTCCCTCCCTGTTTTACAAACGAAAGGGCAAAGCGGCGGCAGGATGCTTCCCTCACCCTCCCTTGCATTTCTGTAGGACATGGGTCACCTTGCTACAGGCTCTGCCAAGAAACAAACCCGCTGCTTTCATCAGGGTTTATCACCTGAAGGGCTTGTTAAGCATCAGCTGTTGCTGCCAGAGTCACAGGCTCAGGTGTGATTTCCCTTTCGCTGGAATATCCAGCAAAATTGCAAACAGACTCTCGGCTTTTTTTAGCTCCCCAAAGCAACAGTCCTTTGAAAGATCCTCCCTTTACCCAATCACCGCTTCCCCTCACGCCGTCCAGCATTATAATATTCCGACAGTGNCCAGCCTGCTGCTATCGGATCTGTGATGATATGTGATCTCCGGGATACAATCACACACGTACAAGTACCAGCCACTGCTGCTCAGCCGAGCAAAATGTCTTTCTCTTAGCAGTGGTGCTCATCCCAGCTTTCCCATCCTTGACGATGTTGCCATGCTCTCCTCTCTGCCTTCTGCCTGTTTCTCTCTTGCTCTGCCTGCTTTTCTTACCCGGGGCTCATTTTTGCCCCGCTGTCTGTAGCTGTATGGACTACCACACCATAGATTGCCGGGATCAAGGACTCCCGAGTGTTCCTAATCCATTTCCATTGGATGTACGGAAACTTCTTATAGCTGATAACAACATTCAGGCGATACCGGCCGATTTCTTTATATTTTACGGAGATCTAGTCTATTTGGACTTCAGGAATAACTCCCTCACCTCTCTAGAAGAGGGCACTTTTAGCAGTTCTACCAAACTGGTGTATTTAGACTTAAGCTACAATAATTTAACACAGCTCGATGCTGGGATATTCAAATCAGCAGAGAAACTGATAAAACTGAGCCTTGGAAACAATAACCTGGTGGATGTGGACGAGGCTGCTTTTGAGAACCTGGAACAGCTCCAAGTGTTAGAATTGAATGACAATAACTTACAAAGCCTAAATGTGGCAGCCCTGGAAGCGCTCCCCTCCCTGCGGACTATACGCTTGGAGGGCAACCCTTGGGTCTGTGACTGTGACTTTGCCAATCTTTTCAGCTGGATACAGGACAATGCGTCGAAGCTCCAGAAAGGTAAAGCTCGGCGGCCGACGGCGCAGCGTGTCCGTGTCTCTGTCTGTGTGGCTCGGAGGGAAGGAGGGTTCTTGCTCAGCTTGTCTGTGTGCTGCCTGCGCCGACCCAAACTGCAGTTTGGGCAAACTGGAATTGCATGCTTTCGACAAACGAGTCCGTTAAAAGGATGTTGGCTCCTTTTTAGCAGCAGGTCCTCCTCTCAGTTAAGAAATAAAATTTAAAAATGAAGCCTTAATAATTTTGATTTATAGGCTAAGCTTACACAGGCAGTGAAAGAGCCTTTTCAAATTCATTCGGCCCAGAGCTGGTTCTCTTCCAGACTTCATTTTCTCTCTGCTAAATATATTTTCTACAATAAGTCCTTTGAGCAGCTCAATATTCTGTGCCAGCTCCTTAGGAAAGCTGGTTTTTCTTTCGTTTTACTGATCAGCTCTAACGCTCTAAAGAGTTAAATCCCCATTTTATGCAACTGTGATTGTCAGCCCTATTTTGTCGTGATACCCTGTCTTTGAATCTCTCCTCAGTAGCTTGATCTTGGCTTGTTTCATTAAAACGGCCCTGCTTCCAATATTAGAACTAAATTGAAATGGCTCTGCAAGAGCCCAAAGGGCAGGATGCGTAATTCTAGTATTTGGGCCAGTAATTTTCAGAAAAGCTTGGGGAGGGGAGAAAATTATTAAGATTGCCATGTATAGGGAATCCAGACTCTTGCTCCACATGTCCCTCCTGACCCCAAAGCCTCTTTTAATCCAGCTTTAGCAGGAGATCATCTCGCAGTTCGTGCCTCCCAACAAGCACCAGCCCATAAACTGGTGCCACTGAGCTGCCCAGCTGCTCTCTCAGGCAGACTCCTTGGAGCATAAAAACTTTGTAAGGGCTACAGAGAGTAAACCAGTATTACAGGACATGAAATCACTGGTGGCCGGGCTGTGCCTAGGGGGAGGGATGTGCCTGTACCGAAGACTGTGAGGGCTAAAAGAGGGTAAAAAAAAAAAGGGTTGGGGTCAAGTAACTGAATTCAGAGAAAAAGCGAAAAACCACAGTAAGCCTACACATTTCAGAGGTCTTTTCTCTCCTTTCTTGGTCATCAGAATCTCTTGTCAGTTATTCAAGCTCTTCCTATGCTAATGACCTTGGGTAGCATTTTTTTAATTTACTCATCTAGGTTGCCCTAAATATTCTTGGCTGTAAAACAGCTGTTGTAAGGAAGAAGTCGTTTGAGGAAAAAGTGGTGGGTTTTTTCCTATCTGCCTCAGTGAAACTTTACTCTTGAGTCTTTTGAGACCAAGCTTGGGCCTGTTCTCCCACCTTCCCTCAGGCTTTAGCTAAATTGTGCTCTGTTTGGGCCAAGCATTTGTCCATCTCTCATGCTAAACATCAATTCCCTTTACTTGTGCTTTCCATCTCTTCTACTTACCTTCCACTTTCTTTCCCTTTGTCCAGACCGAGTCTGTTCACTTTGAGAGTCTGTCCCAGCCCATCTTTACTGTGACACTGGCACGGGGTGCCCAGGGAGGTTGTTGCTGCCCCCTCCCTGGAAGTGTTCAAGGCCAGTCTGGATGAGGCCTTGAGCAACCTGCTCTAGTGGGAGGTGTCCCTGCCCATGGCAGGGGGGTTGGAACAAGATGATTTTTGAGGTGCCTCCCAACCCAACCCATTCTGTGATTCTATGATCTCTCTTTTCCCTTATACCCTGTCAGCGTTTTAAAGTGTAGCTGAACTTATGTCTGGAAATCTGAAGTGATGGAGCTTTCCCACAGCATTTCCAGTGTTCCCCGGTGTCTTGCAAGCTCAGAGGTGCTTTCTCGCAGCATTCGCTCACCCACGGTCGTGTTTCAGCCAAATAGCTAAAAGATTACTAGCTCATCTGGACCTTTCATCCTTTCAGTTAGATTTGATTTGGGAAGACAAGGAGGGAAGGAGCAAATATTCAAATAGTTGGTTTTATCAGAGCTGTCCCCCTGCCACGGCCTAAGCAAATGATTTGCACTTGTTCCCAGGAGCAAGTCCCTGCTACCCCTGCAGCCAGTCCTTAGTGAGATCAGTGCATGTCTGCAGAAAAGCCTGTGAAGTCAGCGTTTTCATGGCTTGTTGGGAGCTGCTGCCACAAAAATACCGGCTGTCTCCTTTGATAAACTAGCAAAACATTATTCGTGAAGGTGAGGGCAAAACTAAATCCAAAAAGGAAAGACTGTCTCGGTGATATTTTAAAACCTGTATGGCCACAATTGAGTGCCTTTCAAAACAACATTTCGGAAGTCGGTGCAAAGCTAATTCTTAAAATGACAATTTCATTGCGTTTTATATCCAGTTTTTAATGATGTTGCAACGTTATACCCGTTAAGAGCTAATCACATGTCTGGTTAGACTCGTCCAAAGCTGTGTTCACCTGGTCTTTCCTGGGAAGGGTGGGAAGAGCAACTCACTGAAAGATTCAGCCTCCCTGGCTTCCGCGGGATACGGCTGTAAGGCTGGAGAGAGAAGTATTCTTGCAGCAAGCTCATCCAGATAAGTAGGGCAGCAGGCATTATGTCTGGAAGTGCAGCAAAAAGAAAAAAAGATAGGGATACCTTTTCAGGTTATGGTGGCCGGGAGCTTGTCCTTTAGAATCCTGCAGCGGCTCAAGCACCTGCCTTGCGCGGCCTGTACGGGTGGGAGGCGGCAGGAAGGAAAAAGGAGTTGGCTGGTGGTTTGCTTCTCTTGCTTTCCTTTAAGAATAAAAGGTGATTAGCAGCAGAGAACGGTTCTGTGACAGAGGGAAGTTCCCCAGCCTTTAAGTGGCAGACTTTGTAACCTGGGTTTCCAGCGAAGGGAAGCGGCGGAAGAGGGAATGACAGTAACGGTGAGCTGGCGATCCCCGGTTCTTTTGTGGAAAGAACAAAACGTGGCAAGGAAGCTAAAAAGGCTCTGCACGCTCCTCTGTGTCTTATCCTGGCCTGGGATGCTTCAGAATGGGTTAGACAAGCAAGGATATGCCGAGGCCGAAAAGCAGCACGCTCCAGCCCTCTGGGGATGGGTGGGATCTGAGACCGCCCTGCGCAAGTGCCCCTGTAGCGGAGCAGGCCCTCGAGATCCAGGGCTGGTAGCGAGACACAGGAGATAAATGGCTGGGAGAAGTACATTGGCAGGTAGATTTAGGTGCTGGGCATTCATTTTGATTCCTCACTTAAAATAGTTCCGTGGGCCCTGCCTGCAAGTCTGAGAGGAATCACTGAACTCTTTCCTAAGCCCGGCCACTGCTCCACCTCCTTTCACACTGCAGTAAAAGGGCACGTTACTCAAAGACACCCTTGCGTTTTGCCCACAAAACACCAAGCTGATTTAAAAACTGGAGTTTTGCCCCTTTGAACTGAAATCTCTATAACTGATCCTGGAGCTCTCTGCCTCTGTAATTAAGGCCTCTGGAGAGCTCAATGATCTGAACAAAAGCCATACTTCAACTCATTAGTTTTGCAAAAGCCAGGTCCATTTTCTTCCTGGCGGGCTACCAGAAAGAGCTTGTCGAGTTAGAGCGTACGCCGACCTGTCTGACTCGCCGACTCTGAAGCCTCTTCCCAGCTGAGCTGCCTTTACACATCTGACTTGTTGCTTCACACAAACAGCTGGGCTTTGGGTCATTTTACGGTTCCCAGCATTTATTCATCTAACCTAAATTTCTAAATAAAGGTTTTGTTGGCAGGAAGTGAGTGCTCTGGTGTTCTGGATTTGCAGGTGGACTTCTTAAAGAAAAAACTCAACATTTTACTTGCAATCAAACTCAGCACTTTAGAACAGCAAACATATAAAAAAAAGACATCAAAACCAGCATTTTCATCATACTCCAAAACCAAACCACATTTCTCCCCCTCTGATTCAGTTCTTAATTGATTAAAAAACCTGATTAGTGTGTGTAGTGCCAAGGAGACAAAGGAACTCTGACAGTGGAATGGTAATAAGTATGTAATATGTAATAGTTGTTCTTTTTTCCTGGAGAAGACAAAGAGTTCACTGTGGGTCAAAATGGTTAAGTTATAAAAGTTATAAAGATTTTCTGTAGAATGATGTTTGATTTTGCAGGCATTTGTTGTGCCTGAACAGCAGCACCGTGGCCAGTGATTCACACTAAAGGCTTCCTATTAGGCGGAGCATGCAGATGAAGAATATAGCATAAATTTTTTAAAATAGAAAAGTTGTTGTAAGTCAGTCTCTGTCCCTTCAAAGATTAGTGTAAAAGAATCCATGGAAATTTTTACTCTGGGGATTGGGACACACACTCAAAGTCTCAGAACAAAAAATAGTGTTTGAAGCTCAGGGCTCATCTAGCTGGCGCACACGACCGACAGAGCTTCCCTTTCAGCGTTTCAATACAAATGGCTTGGATGAAATCAGCTTCTGGTGAAAGGTACTGGTTTAAAGTCGCACATAGCACTGCAAAAGCCGTTTCTTGAACCCCTCGGAGGACCTAATCTCCCTGAAGGGGTTGGGTTCGGATAAAACGGATGTAACGAAGAGAAGGGCAAGTAGTCTGCAGTGGCTGCCGCAAAGTGCTCTGTGGAGATCTCTGCTGCTCATTTTGACTTTCCGTGAGCATGCTTTGGGCAGCTGCTCTCCTGACCTTGCTTGCTGATGACTTCTGCATTTTTAACATTACTTTTAATTAAAGTATTCCTTGGAGTGTGACTCTAGTATCTCCTTTTTGTCCGATTGTCCTCGTTTTACTTGTTACTTTTTGACTCCCCAGTGTCTTTGGAAAAACCTTTTTAGGAAGTTGTGTGGAGTTTCTGGGATTGAAAGAAACAGTTGGTGTCTAAGGTTTTCATGCTAGATGCACTGGTGTTTCCTCAACCTTTTGTGTTTAGTACATACTAATTTCCCCCCTGTTCATTGCAAGAATGAAAATTTTTGCTGCCTTCTAAGAAAATGACATTACGAAGACTTTCAGCAATTTGATGAGAAGGTTTGGGCTGAAGGTTTTTATGGTACCCTGTGTACACTGATAATTGAAAAACTCATTCAGGATTGACCAGTGACAGAGTTCCAAATAGATTTGTGCTGCCTGTGAGATAAATAAAGGAAATGGATCTTCTGAATATCTGAAATTGCAGTAGCACTGGCCCGGTGTCAGTGCACCGTCCTCCTGAGCGCGCACGTTCACATTCACACCACTAGCAGCAGAACAACTGGTAAAAGGAGCCTGAAGAAAACAGAACTGAGTCCACTTGCAGAACTGTGTCCTAAACTAAGGTGACCCCTGAACTTCAACAAAGTTCATTAATGGCAGCAGGTCCCATGTCACAACACAAACACCGTAGGTAGGCCGAGGTTTTCCTCTTTGTTTAGTCTAATGTTGCTCCACTTTGGGAAGTTGTGTGCACAATACGACAGATTTTTAAGATACCCAGAGGGGTTTTTAATGCCAGTGTTGGTAGAGATGCTGTAGGTGCTTTGAAGATTTCCATAGCTAGTACCTCCTCCCTGTGAATGGCGAGGTCACTTCTGGAGCATGGCGTATTTCTAGGTAAAGACTGACCCTGCAGAACAGGAGGGAAGGATGGCAGTGAGAGGAGGTAGGAAAAAAGCAAGAGCAGGTGACAATGAGTCCATAAACAGCCTTCTGGAACAGGAAACTCTGACTGAATTCAGTACTGGAGGAAAGCAGCTGGGACATTCAGGAATGAATCACTGGAGTGAGAAGAATGGGATGACATTTGTAAGCCTGTTTACCTGGATGGGGGAACAGAGGGCACCGTCAGCAGGTTTGCTGATGACACACGCTGGGACGAGTGGCTGACACACCAGAGCTGCGCTGCCATCCAGCGAGACCTCGACAGGCTGGAGAGCTGGGC
>VWZK01002532.1:0-39608 GCA_013396935.1 Baryphthengus martii | reverse complement strand
AATGATCTTTTGAGGTCCCTTCCAGCCCCTACCATTCTGTGATTCTGTGAAAGACAGGCCCATGAGGTGATCATCTCTTGCTTCTCAGGCTCCTTCTGTAATCCTATTCCAATCTAAGATCTATTAGTAAACTTCTTCTGCACAAAAAATAACATCTTACTTCAGTATTGCAGCCTTTTATATAGCCCTGGGCTCACTGCAGACGTTAAACGTTATCTTCAAACCAAAGCCTCATAATTACAAGAGAAGACGAGTTTCATTTGACCTTCAAACGGAGTACAAGCCAGTGAAACCACTGAGCGCTTTGTTAAGTCGTCTCGACTCACCGCTCTTTATCAGTTGCTGTTTGTTTGCTGTGCAGAGAGGGCTGCCGTAACCTTCGTGTCCTGGCAGAGCACCAGAGCCAGCTCCAGCTGAGGAGGACGGGCGCTTTCGGCGGTTCTCCCCCGAGTGCCGTGCTCACGCTGACACATCACCGGGACGGGACGGAACGTAACACCCATTTTTTTGGAAAGGAATTGAAAGCCTGAAGACATTTCACACATTCAGCAGCTTTTCCTCTGTTCAAGCAGACACTCCTAACAGAAATTAGATTCCCCAACAAGCGCATCGAATCTGTTGCTATATATATACTGATATATAAATATCTAATCTGATAGCCCAGTCATTTGCAGGAAAATGATCTGGCTGCCACTGGCTTTTCACTGTTTCTTCCATTTTCAGTTTTTTTTCGAGACCTTCCATCTTTCACAGGTTTGAAGCCGTGAGGCCAGAATTTGCAGATGTGAACACCTATCATTAAACTTCAGGCATTGAGACAAACTGCTGAGTTCCCTCTAACGCTGAGCTGTGAGAATCGAGGGTGCTTGGCCATAGGAAGTTTTATTTAGGGACTTAAATCTAGGCTTCAGGTTTTTTTAAGCCTTACTGTCCTTATAACTTGAGGCTATTTCCAATGAAATTTCATTTCTTCAGAGCCAATGCTTTTCTCACTGCTTCTTAATACATCTAATAAATTAGTGAGAGTGTTTAAGTAGACTAGAGAGAACTCTAGCTGGAGGCAAAATATCATACAAGAAATAAAATGCCGCATTTAAACATTCCAAGTCTGTGTCGATTACGTTCAGCAACATGAGAAAACAGCAAAATTCCACCACAAATGGACAAATACTAGTTTTACTTTAAAAAAACCCCAAACCAACATATTATAGTGCCCTTACATTTATTGGACGGATAGTAATGAACACGTGTGCATGAAGCTCACGTAAATGTTTACAGCTTCAGATATTTTCTGGATGTATTTCCTATACGTACCAGCGTATGTACGAGTGACCATTTTCATGATCCCATACTATTGTACATTGCTGAGTGTTAGGAAACGATTTCTCTTGCTAACTGCTTTCTTGTGAACTCTACAAAGTCCCAACAGAATTGGGGCCTCCTTCTAAACTCAGCATTCAAAATTGTAACTGAGTAATCTCTCTCCGAGGGTTAACAGACAGACTGTAATATTGAAGTTATCGTGACACCAAGTGCAAGGTCCTGCAGCTGGGTGGGGGCAATGCCAGCACCGCTATAGGCTGGGCAGGGACTGGCTTGAAAGCAGCCCTGAAGAGAAGGACTTGGGGGTGCTGGTGGACGAGAAGCTCACCATGAGCTGTCAGTTCCCACTCGCAGCCCAGAAAGCCAACCCTGGCCTGGGCTGCAGCAAGGGAAGCGTGGCCAGCAGGGCCAGGGAGGGGATTCTGCCCCTCTGCTCCACTCTGGTGAGACCCCACCTGGAGCCCTGCCTCCTGCTGTCTGGAGCCCCTATTCCAAGAAAGATCTTGACGTGCTGGAACGTGGCCAGAGAAGGGCCACGAGGACGATCCGAGGGCTGGAGCACCTCTGCTATGGAGACAGGCTGAGAGAGGTGGGGTTGTTCAGCCTGGAGAAGAGAAGGGTGTGAGGAGACCTTCTGGTGGCCTTCCAGGATCTGAAGGGGGCTACAAGAAAGCTGGGGAGGGACTTTTGAGAATGTTGAGTAGTGACAGGAGAAGGGAGAATGGATCCAAACTAGAGGAGGGGAGATTGAGATTGGATGTTAGGAAGAAGTTCTTCCCCATGAGGGTGGTGAGACCCTGGCACAGGTTGCCCAGAGAGGTGGTGGAAGCCCCATCCCTGGAAGTTTTTCAGGCCAGGTTGGGTGGGGCTCTGGGCAACCTGCTCTAGTGGGAGGTGTCCCTGCCCATGGCAGGGGGGTTGGAACTCAATTTTGGAAGGTCTCCAGTGAAAGATGTAGAGACTTTAGAAATAAGCAAAGAGTGAGTTATACCAGGAGTCCTCCAGAACAGTCAAATAGACCTGGAGTAAGCGATGCCTCTTGCTGCTTGTCTTTAGCTGGAGGAATATAAAACAAACCTCACAGTACGATAGGTCATCAGCCAGCGTGTCTGGGGAGCAGCCGGCTCAGATCAGAGAGCAGGCGATCACAGTGCACTCGATGGTCCCGCCAAGGTTCTGTTGGAAAATCCCTGGTCTGATGTGAAACGTGGTTGAGTTATGGCTACAAAGTGCCAGCAGAATGCTAATGAAACTTGGTGTCTGTGCTTTGAGGGGGTTTTTTTGAGATCAGATCAGTCCAGTCAGAATTTGGGGTGTTACAGCACTGCCAGCCCGTTCTCATTAATTTACAAGGAAATTATTAATTATTTGTATAAAGGCCGTTTTCAGGCTGCGTCCATTTTCTAAGACTTTTGTTTTTACAGAGGAAATATTTCAGCCTCTGACTCTGCAAGTCAAGCAGATCTGTGCACAGTCCTTTACAGAAACAACCACAAAGTGTTTGCCATGACCCAACTGCAGCTTCACTGCCTGCAGTTTCTTGTGGAGGTTTCAGTGCTAGTCTTCGGTGGGGTTATAATCCCGTAACAATAAGGCAGCTCCAAGCCAGATTGTTCTAAAACTTATTAGGGAATTTCACTGAAATAAACTCTACCTGGAACTCTCCTGCATCACTTCTTTATAAACACATGTATCTTTTTATTTTTCTCTTTAAAATCATACCTCTTCTTTTCACATTATGGTCCTAGAATTCCAGCATTTTCACACTTCCTGAGTTACTTTAGACGATCTGTTCCTCAAGGTACAGACCCATTTTTCATCTTATTTTATTTTATCAGAGAGATAAAATAAATATAGGCTTGTTGAGAGACAAGCCTATACAGAATCTAGCACCTGTCCCTTGACTGAGACTTCAAAGCATTCCCATTTTAAAAGCAAACAATTTAAAAACAAACAGCTTGCCAGTAAAGTACATCTGCTTCTTGGGATGATGTAGCAGAAAGATAGCGAGTGTGTGACACTGTCCTTGGGACAGCTGGAGTTACTACAGATAATGTGATGGCCCTGACCAAAATAACATAAGCTCTGTATTTATAACACTCACACTTGTTATTTCATTTACAGGTTTGTTTGGTATGAAGAAGCAACTCTTTGAACATGTTGTGGGAGCAATGAGAGATATATATAACTATCATCAAAGGTTTTCTTGATGCAGCCAAGCATTAAATATCAAACTTCTTTGAGATAACCTTTACAAAGAAGCCTGGCTGATTTTTTAAGAGCAGGTTGAACAAGTTCTACAGAATTTTAAAAAAAACGACCGACCAACAAACAACAAGAACAAAAACCCCCAAACAGCAACAGCAAAAAGCCCCACACCAAACAAACCACCAGACAAACTCTAAAAAAAGTTCAAGGGGTGAAGTGTGTGAAGGGAGAGCCCTGAGGTTAAGTGGCACTCACTGTGTGTGGGGACAAGGAATTTCATTAAACCAGCCCATGTGCACCAGAACCACCCAGAAAAAAAAATCCCTCAGACCTTATGATTAATACTGATCACTTTGTACAAGCCATTCTTTGTTCCCTGTTGATGCAGAGGGGGGTTGATCACAGGGGTTCTTCCTGCCCAAGCAAAGAACAACATTAGATTTATTGCCGGGCATGAATGTCATGGGACAGGTGGGGTACAGAGCATCAGGGCTCCACACACGGCATTCACTTCTCATAGGACAATCTACTTTTAAATAATGTGAAGAGAGTAACATTGGTATGAAGGAAGCAGATGAAATGGTGTTGTTCATACGTCATCTTAAGCAGTTGTGCATTTGACCTTCAGATGATGATGTTCTCGCATAGACGGTTAGACACTCTGGTGCAGTCACCTCTGCGGTAGCTTTGGGAGGAGAAACTCCTTGTGCCAGCAGAGACAGAGCTGCTAGGCTTGCCACTGCTACCAGTGAACACTCTGCTCCAAATTCTCTTTGGAGTCGAAAGAAGAGCCTCCATTAACTGCTCTGGGTTTTGCAACAGTGTCACGACACAGCACAGAAAAACATTCACTGGACAGGAAGGAGGAATGAATGTTCCTCTCTCCCTCAGTCACTGGCATGTGCTTCCATCCAGCTCTGTAGTCCTTCTAGGTGGCTCCCAGCCCCATTTCAGCAGACGGTCTTGTGTGTGGATAGAAGAGGTCAGTTCATTCTAGTCTTGTTGAACAGATGGTGCCTCTACGCAGTGTGGCTGAAAGCTTAGCTGGGAGCTAGCAAGGCCTCTGTGCTGGCCCCCGCTGGATTTTGTCTGTTGACAACTATGATTCTCAATGACTAAGATTTTGGTAAAAACTTCAGGCTAAGCCAGCCCTTTGGAGTGTCACAGGATAAAGAGAGTAGAAAATTCCCATCTAATCTGTTTGGTTCGAGAACATGACCTCGATTCTAGTACCCATGGCTACATGGAGAGGAACTATTTTATTTCTCATTACTCTATAATCAGACTCAAAATCATCCCAGTACACTGATTCTCATAAGAAGAAATACCCTCTAAGTGACTTGGTGTGTTGATGCAGATTCTCTTCTATTTGGATTCTGTGTGTTGTGGTGGTAGGCGAGAGCACCTGGGAAAAACACGAGTAGAGCTCACAGTCCACAGGCTCAGTTTTGATCTATGGCAAAACTGCCGTTGGTAGCGGTAATGAATTGAGATTAGAAATTAGGAAGAACTTCTTCGCTGAGGGTGGTGAGACACTGGCACAGGTTCCCCAGAGAAGCTGTGGAGCCTCATCCCTCAAGTGTTTAAGCCCAGGCTGGATGAGGCTCTGAGCAACCTGCTCTAGTGGGAGGTGTCCCTGCCCATGGCAGGGGAGTTGGAATGAGATGATTTTCAAGGTCCCTTCCAACCCAACCCATTCTGTGATTCTAGGATTCTATGAATAAGTGGACTCTCACTTTTCCATCTCTAGGCTCCTGAGCAATGACTACCTAAGTCATTTCTAGAGGTACTGGCTGTGGTGTATCTAGGACTGCTTCAACAGTAGTTTTCTTTTGGAGTCTTTTTTGCTCTGTCTCTTTCTTTTTAATATATTCTTTTTCTACTTCCTTTCTTATGGAAGCTTAGATCTGATAGCCCAGCTCAAGGCCACTCCAGCACAGAGGTCACTCTAAAAGCTGGCGGGTGAGGACATTTAGAGAATTTCTTTTGCAGTTGGTCAGAAATGGAAGAAGTGGAGCTGTTTATGGTCACCTGAGCACTCTTTCTTTAGACACGCGGCGAGCCTGGCCCAGCAGCTATGAAAACAGCAGTTCTCCGGAGGTCAGAGCAGCTCTTACAGTGGCTTGTTTTACAGAAACATCGTTGTACACAAACTTGTTTTTTTCTTGTGCTTGCTACAAGTGAAATGGAATTTGTTTAGGTGCCATATTCACTCGGACCACGCTTTTCTGCCAAAATACAACAGTGATCTTTTCCTATTAGCAAGGAATTTCCTCTTCAAATGAATTTGCATTGTCACATTAATTTTCTCGCCGTTCCTACATGATTTTTCCCTGTGATGAATGAGGAGGCCATATGCAGTGAAGTGTGTGCTTTTACTGTCCGGTACAGAACTATGTTCTCACCCGTTTTTAAATTTGGAGTTTTTTGCTTTCACCGTGAAGACCCCAGCTCTAGGCGTTCTTCAGTAACGCGTGGAGCAGTAATATCTGCGAGTCTGCATGTCCTTCTGACAGGCAGGGAGACAAACTGAAAGCAGATCATAGACAAACAAGCTACCATTAACCCTAAGCTGTCATTTTGACCAAAAGGAAAAAGACAACTACAGTTTTGGAACTGCATAGAAAAAGTAACGTAGAAGGCACCAAGGTGTGGAAAGAACTTCACTGTTACCCTGGTTTGGAGTCAGAATTTGTTTTCAGGTGGAGTAGCTGGGAGGTATTTCTGGGTCTCCAGATTTAAATGCATCCAGGGTTCAACATTCACTTTTTTAAATTCTCAGAGTCGTAGTCTCAGGTCATACCTGACTTCTTGGAAGACCAAAGGTGAAATACTTAATTTCCAGGAGCCACTCAAGGGGGTTGTGTAATGGCTTTTGAATAGTGAAAGATTTTGTTCCGTTTTTATCCTGAGTTTTGTACAAAATCCTAGGAATTAACACTAAAACTTTTCTTCAGCCATTCGATCTCTGACCGGAGCAACAGAAGGGTTCATCAATATTCCGCTGATTTGTTTCCCTTTCCTCTTCCTTGCAGGTCTCCATGAAATCCAGTGTTCCCTGCCTGTAGAAAATCGAAGAATCTTTCTGAATGAACTCTCTGAGGTCAGCTTTAGTGAATGCAAATTTAGTTTGTCATTGACGGACCTTTTTATCATCATCTTCTCTGGAGTCGCAGTCTCCATTGCTGCTATCCTATCGAGCTTCTTCTTAGCAACTCTAGTGCACTGCTTCCAAAGATGTGCTCCCAGTAAAGATGACGATGATGATGAAGACGACAGTGAGGACTGAACTTAGTCTGTATACCTAAGTTTCCTTGGTTTATAAGCTTCTAAATCATCAGCCAAAGTCTAGGAAGAAAACAAGTAGAGTAAAAGCTTTAAACATGAATTAAATGAGATCACAATGTGTAAGGATCCCTTCTAATCTCATGATGGTCACAGGTAGGAAATGCAGTTTGCATCTGAGGCTGTTAGCTTTCAGGAGGCAGTGAGACCGGGTTAGTTTCTATGATCCTTAAGCAAACACTGCATTTAAATTTGAACATCAGAGGAAAAGGGGAAAAAGGCCAGAAAAAAAGTTCCGGTGTTTTAAAAGACTCACTCACAGAATCCAGATTGTCCTTGTGATGAAATGCAGATTCCTTAATAGCTTGTCCTAAATGCACTTTGACAGGGACTGGCTAGATGGAAGCATTTCAGCTGGACAGTACAGAGGCAATTTGAAGTCGTGTCCTTCCTAGATCTAAGTAGTGGGAGATTCCATTAAGCTCACACAACTTTCTAAGTAACAAAATGCAGTTAAAATGATTCCTAGAATTGTAGAAGAAAGCATTAGAGGAAGGTTGGCATTTTCTCTCTACAAATGTTCTTTATAAATATTCATCCTCCATTTAATGACAGCAGTTGCAGGCATCATTCAGCCAAAAAATATTTTTTCTATAAGCAAATACTATTCTAGGTCTGAGTCATCCACTGCAGCTGCCTGGCACCTCTTTGGTCATGGCACAAATACTAAATATAACATTCTTTTGCATTTTTAGCTGCAGTGAAGTAAAGGATTCCCATTCCCTGTAATGCTAGGCACAAGTAACTGATGAAGTATCCAACCCATTTAGTTATTTTGAACCACTAAGGGCTGTATTCTGCTCCTGATGATACTAGAGTAACACAACTGAAGTGAACACCATGTTCCAAATTGGCAACTGGAGAAACAAGAGTGGAGTCTGGCCCAAGATGTATCTGACTGTATTATAGATTTGTCAAAACTTGAGCTCTTCTATATAACGGTAGATATTTTTGTTAAAATTTAAAAAAAAAAAAAAAAAGACATTTATTACAAGAGATTTTTGGAATAGTGCTGGACAGCTTTTTAGGCTAAGTATATTTTTAAAATATTTGTAATGGAAATATTTTTTTAAAGCTCTGTGTATTTAAAGTATTACCTAGAGTAGCTGTGAGGACTTGAAGTAATGAATAAGATAGTAATAAACAACCTAAGGACTGTATGCTATTATAAAAGAGTTAAATCTGATAAGAAGTAGCATCTATTTAACTACTGTCAACGCTGCTGTTTCTTAAAAAACACTCTTTGGTTAAACTATTGCCTTGCTCAGTTAATATGAAAGGTCTTTTATGGAAGATTAGTTCCAAATGTCTTGTATCTGTTGTGCTAATTGTTCAGGCAGACAGGAGTGAATTCCACCACGTGTGTTAAGGGTCCAGATAAGGTACAAAATTAGGACTCAACCCCCCTGGGCGTTGTCCCCGTCTAACTGTGATCCGCTCGAAGACCTTCAGCAAGTCACTGTCTGTCTGTGCCTCGCTTTCACTACCTATCAAATGAAGATCATAAGGACTAAAGAGAAATAATCTTTTTCAAGTGCTTTGAGATATGGGAGGAAGGGGGGCACTACCTGGGGACTACGTGCAATGGTTACAGACATTAGGCTGAAGCAGATGTTACGCGGTAGGTCCAATCCGATCTCCTATCAGTACGACGTCACTGACATCAAAGGAGTTCCTCCGTTGGCCAAGAGGTTGCAGTAGAGTTGTGCCATGCTGAGGTCAGAGCCAGGACAAGAGTGTTTTTTTCTGTTAGCTCTACAGCTTATTCCATGCCACTTAATGCTACCGTTGTTAAGATTCTTATCACTGAAAAGACATCGAAACTGAATGAAGTGAAGACAGTGAGAGGATGTTCTGTATGGATACTGTCTTATTCTACTCTTTCAAGAGAAATGAACTGACATCATTTTCACTGTATAGTGCCATGATCATAAATAACACCAATATATTTATAATTTCATCATGGGCTTTCCTGTGTGTTTGTATGTGGGTCTGAAAAAAGGGAGAAAAACCACTGCTGCTTCTCTCTTCATTGCTAAGCGGGGTTTTGCAGGCTGGTTGGAGATACACAACTTGTTGCCCAGTGCCGTCCGTGAAGTCAGCTCCCTTTGCAACAAGTACGGATGGGTTATCAACACTTTTATATTTAGAGCTGCGCACTTTGTTCAGTCACGGAACAAGAAACAGGGTCACACGTTTTCTTGTCTGTAACTTTCAGTATGGGCCGAAAGCTCGCGACCAGTTAGCAAAATGATTTGTTCTACCAAACTTTTCTGTGAGACATCAGTGAATGTTTCAGCAACCGCCTACCCTTCCTTCGGTAACAAGGTTATGGTTTTGTTCCATTATCCTGTAAGGTTGAGTAATTTTGCAGAGGTCACATCTCAAACTCAACTCTTTTGACTGGGTTCTGCTCTTACTTGCAGGTTCATCCTACCGTGGTGCCTCAAAATGAAGATCTAGATTTGTTTGTAGTTTGTAGCTTTTTGTTCAACCCAACATAAGGCCCTGAAAGCTGTGTGTATAATTGGAACTTAGCACCCCTCAGAACAGCAAGGAACAGACCAAGCAAGGAACAGACACCCACGTAATCCAGTGCGAGCTGAAGAGCAAGGCTTAGTAGAGCATTATTGATGAAGCTGCCATTCTGGATACTCCCATCACATCAAAGTCATTTTGCAATGTAGGTTGTTTTTTACAGATAAGAAACTTTAATGATCTATTCCCTGACTAAGTAATGTATATTTCATAACTATTGACCTCATCCAGCTAGTAACATTTGTTCATGGTAAGCCTCTGCGGTTACTTACTATTCATATTGATTTTTGCGTAATTCTAATTGTGAGTAAATGAGACAGAACTTGGATTTAGTTCTTACAGGGATTTTTCTTATTTTGTGTAATCTTCAAAGCCAAACATCCCCCTATTGGAATGTTGCCAGAACTAGTGATCAGCATAATGATCCCCTGCAAAACTTGGAAAGTAAATTTCACCATGGAAAAAAAGCGGCAGGAAGGCTGCGTTGTCGTTGCAGTTTTACCCCCGCAGAGGCAGTAACGTGGAGGTAATCCCACCTCGGGCTCTGTGGATGTGGGGAGCGTTCCCGTGCGAGGATGCTTCTGTGGGTGGGATCCGGCGAGTCTGCGTTCCCTGTGCAGGCTGAGATGGCTGAAGTTACAGTGGTGCCAGGTACCCAAGGCTGAATTTGTCTCCCTGTGCAATACGTGGCTGGCCGAAGGCGCCCTGCCCACAGGGGATTATAAATGTGTGGTAGGAAGTTTGTCCCTGTTTGCAATTTTCCTTCTTAAAATGGCTTTACTTTAGTGGTGGTGCCTTTCGCTGCCAGAAAGGAGCAGACATTTTACCTGCTTCAAGGGGAAGGGAAGACACTCTGCGTGACCCAGATAAAACGTTGCAGGCTCTGAGAGCCAGGAAGCAGCTGTCGCCTTGCCTGCAGACACGTCTCCTTGATGAAATGCTGGATCCTGGTATGTGTGAGGATCCAAAAAATGTGCAAGAAAGAAAGCAAATCTGCATGATGTAATTGAGATGGAGTCTGACTTTTCAGAAGTGTGCGCACTGGTTTAAAAAAAATTCTCTGATCCACGGCATGTTAAAATAAAGATCACCTGAAGGTAGCATTTCATCCTCAGCCAGCCAGCATTTTTTAAAGACAGTTTCAGTCCTGCTGGAATCCTTACTCAGAGGTGAATGTTAAGGGATCACTTTGTAGAGCAGCACAGAAATACATTGGGAAAGTACCTTGAAGGGACAGTTGTGGAAGCTCGTGAAGAGGAGCGTACTGCTCCCCTACCTCACACAGACTGTAGAGCGTGAACCATTGTACACTGGCAGCTAAAGTTGAGCCTGGTTACTTAGAGGTGACCAAAACTGGTCTCATCTTTTGACTATGGAAAGAACTGTGTGAAATCTCTTATGTGTGTGGGTAGGCTGCGCACAAGTGTGTGTGTATAACGATGCCGGAGCTTGCCGTAGCCATTGCCAGAGCTTGCTGTAACTATCACCCTTGTAGACAGCCTTGGTGGAGCAGCTGGAGCCTGATGGCGACGCTGAGCCTGAGACAGTCCTTCATCCCTAGTGGAGGTTCCTCTGTGCCGGCTTCTACCCCACGGGAGCGACTCCATGCGGGACCTGTTACTGCTTCAGCGTGTGCTGCCAACCTGCGACGTGAGTAAACGACTTTAGTTTCCAGGGCTGCTAGCTGGCACATTTTGAAATTCAGCTCATATTGCCCAGAATAAAGGAGCAGGGTTTTGATGGCTTCCCAGTCTGACCGTTCCTCTCTATCGTCCGTGGTCTGACCTGCGTAACCAACCCCTAGAGGCGACTGAGATGTTTTGCTGTGGAGGTAAGTCATCGGGGTTCATTGTGGTCAAGGTGATGAGATGCTGAATCCTTGCATACTCTTTCTGAAAAGAAACCAGAAATATTCATTAGAGAATTAAAATTTTTGGTGAGTAAGATCGGCCATGTACTCTGAGTGCCAAACATCCTGTAATTTGCATAAACCATCAGAAACATCTATTTCATGTCCTGTCTATTAACATTGGAGCGATATAACCTTGTCATAGAATTGTAGAAAATAGAAGAATCTCAAATACATCATCTAAAGATAGCCGATGCTCTGTAATAATAATAATACATGGTTTTCCAATCAGATTTCTACTCTCATCTTGCAATAATCTTCCCCATTGTGTTGTGGTTTCGGTATCTTCACATCTTGGTTGTGTCTAGAACAACAAGATCCCAGTTTGGTACTATCTCTGCACGGTATAGCAATATAAATCACCAGCAGCAACAACCAACCAGCTGACTGCAAAAAACACAGTGTTATTTATACTGACCAGCTGCCCATCTATGATTGTAAAGAGTCAGCAGGAAAAAAAAATGTTGAATTTTAAGCTGACAGAGGGAGCAACAGGAGACCTTCTGTTGCAAAGCGGAGTGCCTGAATTATAATGTGTCCCTCTAGATCTCATCAGCTCTCGTACCCTACCCAAAGCTCCATGAAGCCATGTGGGATTGTGCAACATGGGTTCAGCAGCACATAATGTGCTTTTTTTGGGAGTTGTCATCAAATATACGAGTAAACGCTTCAGAGAAGGCTTCTGCTGTTAGCTTTGTGGGAAGTGAAAAGTTTGCAGGGAGGTCAGCAGTGAATAGGGAGTGAAAGAGCTTGGGCCAGAGTTGTTGAGTCAGTTTGCTTCTAAGCAGCACTGTTTTGATCTCAGAGCTGCTCTTTCACCAATTTCTGTCAACAGTGGTGAGGTCTCAAGGTTATCCAGGTCACACCAGGTATGAGGTAGTATAGTCTATTCCAAGCAGAAGTTGGTGCCATTTGAATTTCTGAAGTTTACTGCTCCCCACCAAAGCACCATTTGCCTATTTAAAAGCTTTAATTTGAGTCTGAACTGTGACACGTCACTTACTTAGTAGGCTGTACACAAATCTCTTCGCAACTCAGAACTGAGAAAGTCAGAAAGTCCATCCACACAGTGATGGCAGCAAGATACGCTTCGATTGTTCCAGTATGTGAGGTCATTCCTCCAAGCTGACATCACGAGCATAAGCGATTGGACTTTGACTCTTCCTTTTATTTCTTCTGGTCCTTCTACTCACCGATAGCTAAGTACAGGAATCAAGCATTGTGCACCACCTCAGAAACTCCCCTTAGCTGGGAGAACAAGCCAAAAAAAGAAAGAAAAGCCAGTGTTGTGACCTTTGCTTAGAATCTAAATGTGATACAGTCCAGCCAAGGCAGGACTTGCTGTTGAGGGGAGTATTTGCAGTTTAATTAGGGCAAGTCTTGAAAGACTTTGCAGTAGAAATCATGTTTGGTCTTCATGGTATTTAACAGGGATTGAAATGACTGTGAACATACTTGACAAATAATTCTAGTCTATATTTGCCCACCACTTTTTCTCAAATGGAGAAACCGTTGCTCTCTGAAGAGTAGATTAGGCTTATAATCTGCAGTGGGTTGAAGTATTACTCGTTATCCTTTGAAGATCTGGCTTCAAATGGGAATTTGGGTCACAGGAAGAAATGACCAGAATAAATCCCTTAAGGTCATTTTGGTCACTTGGGCAAATGCAGAGAGATGCCCTCGTTAACAGTATGACTTGTGTGCTTCAAGATGGGGAAAAACACTCCTCTGAACTCCGGAAGATTCCATATAGATATGTATTGTAAATAGCCTTTGAGAGGAAACTGAGGCAGAATTACATTGACTGGGAATTTCATAGGTGGCCATTATTTTTGAGTTAGTTACTTTGTTAAGTGCTTACTCTTGGTGCGGTGGTGTTAAAACCTATACCCTGGTAGGGGAGGGTGGAATAATAAATTAGCACTAGTTACAAGTTTAGAGCTTCAGTGGCCTAATAACCTGGCCCATCTGCCTGTCAGTGCTGATGCACTCTGCAGACCCATACTTTGTTCAGAATAATTCGTTTGCCTTATGATTGTATTAATTAAAAAAAAAGAAAAAAAAAAACAACTAACCAAACAAACAAACAAAAGCAAAAAAAACCCTAATTCACATCTTCAACAGATCATAGAATCACAGAATGTCTTTGGTTGGAAGAGACCTTCAAGATCATCCAGTCCAACCCTTGACCCAACACCGCAAGCTCACCACTAAACCATGTCCCTCAGCACCAGGTCCACACACCATCTAAGTAACTCCAGGGCTGGTGACTCCACCGCTGCCCTGGGCAGACTATTCCAATGTTTAATGACCCTTTCAGTGAAGAAATGTTTCCTGATGTCCAGCCTAAACCTCCCCTGGCACAGCTTGAATCCATTCCCTCTGGTCCTGTCACAGCCACCAGGGAGAAGAGGCTGCCCCAAACTTGCTCCAACCCCCTTTCAGGGAGTTGTAGATGGAACAAGGAAATGTTCTGTAAGTGGATTCACTACTTTCTTCCTATGACAAGTAGTAAATGTCATTGTATTTACCGACTTCAAATAGGAGTTTGGTAAAAAATGACAGGGGAATGATATATATTCTATATATAACTAGAAATACGTTACTGTAGAGGAACTTGAGGTTGGAAATTCTCAAAATTCAATTGTAAATTTTGCTCCCAAGAGTGATACAGTGTTGTGAGTGCAAAGTTAGATGCATTGTCCACATCTTTTTTTAAAAAAAATCTTCTTTAAAACAAAAATCGGTAGAAAAAGCTGCTTTGGAGGTTCTTGAGTGTGGAATGGTTTTTTTTAACAATCGAATTAAAACAAATCCTGCAACGCAGGGTTGTAAATGAAAGCAGAAAGTGTTCTCACCATAAACTCATGAACATTCTACTGTAGGGCAGGAAATGACTATGGATTTAACATAGTCCAGTTTATATTATTCCTTGAGGGAGCAGAAGTCATTAGGCTGGGATGTTTGTATTGTTTTCAGCGGGAAGTATTTCATGGAAGCTGATTTGTTCAGTATTGGTGTATAGGACGCAGATTCTCCACCACTGAGGAGTGTGGGGCTTGTGAGACTCTGCGAGTGATTAAAGGAAATACTTGCTTTCTGTTTAGCCTGAACTATGTTTTGACAAAATCAGCTGTAGTTTTGTGTTGGTCTCAATTCTGATTTCATTACTGAGTTATTTGGGATCCAGTCCTTATTGGTAGGGCTCCGTTGGCTTTACTACTGCGAGTTACCTAATGAAGGTACTGTCTGGACAACAGAAACTCTGCCATGCTGTATGTGTGAGTGTTTATTCTCTACGTTTTCATACAGAAAAGAAAGAAAATAACTCTGCATGGGCCTTTTGTAGCGGTGATTTGCGCGTCCATTACTAACCTGAGTTTGTGGTTTCGGCTTTGGAGGGTGAATGCTGCTTTTATTTGGATTATAGGTGGCGTTATTTGGAGATTGCAGACGTTCTGTGTGAAGAGAAGCCACAGAGCTTTTCCAGATTCCTTCTGGATTCGGTTGTGTTGCTCTCTGCTCTGTGAAAGGAGAGTCTGATGTGACGTACTAAAACTTGACTGCCGTCTCGTGTAGCTCAGGCAGCAACATAAAGTTGTCATTCTAAGCACACTCCCTCGATCCGATAATCACTGTACATCTATGTCCTAGTTTGATGATGGATTTCTAATGAATGTCTTTAACCTCAGCCTAGCCCAGCCATCTGCTCTGTGAAGCAAGCTGCCACTTCAAAGCCTTTTTTTTTTGCTTCAAGGTGTCTCCTTCTAGTCCTACAGAACAAATAGTGAGTCATCTCTTCCCACCAGAATAAAGGAAGATTGTAACCTAGCTTGGTGTGAATACCCAGTAGGAAAGATGGGCTGTGGAGAGCCCCACGGCCAAACAAACTTTGCACTGAGGAAAGTACCGGCTTGTCAGAGCAAGGAGTATGGACATAGACGTGTCCTCAGCAGGGGCTGCAAAGGCGGCTGGAGTAGTGATTACGTTAGCCAGGTGTGTGAGGGGTCATCTGTAGAATCTTGGTGGTGCAATTATGTAGAGACAGGCAGGCTTTTTTTGGTGAGCTTTCTTAAAATGCAGAGGGCAGAGAAATGAGATGGATGTTTCGTGGTTTGTGGCATCCCTCTTACTGCAGACCTCAGAGCTACATATTGCTGAACAGAGGCACCAAACTTCAGTGTCATTGCTTCTCCCCTGGACGGCAGAGAGACAACACAGTCATCTTTGAGATGTTGGGTGTGGGGATGTTTAACTTCTGTGGTGTATGAAGGGAGAGATTTTCTTGCACATCAGATTGATGATCTGATTGAAACACCAGACAGAGATAGTTGCTTTGTCTGGACTGAGGTGCTGGAGAAGCATCTCTGCTGTGCTACTTTGATTTATTACTTCTCCAAATTGTATAGCAAATAATGGGAATTTTAGACCCCTTGCTTGGTTTTGTTTTGGTTTTAGATGTTCTTTGTTTTAACAGATACATGTGGAAAAGATTTTAAGCTATGGGGACATTACTGCTACCTCATTTTCATCCCTGCAGCATCCCTGGGTGCAGTTCTTACGCGGTGCACCTGTGAGGTAGGACACTTCGGCGTCGTGTTGTTTGTGGTACTTTACATACCCCTCTCACGGTGGTGCATGCACAGACTGAGGCTCTGAAACCCATACTCACACAGGAATTGCTTCCAAAGCTGGCTTTCAACAGAAAAAGATAAGATTTCAAATTTGCTTATTATTTTACCACTTTGAATCTTTGAGAACCTGATCTGAATCACGCGACGACTGAAGAGATGACTGACCTCCTAATGTGTAGGTTTTTCTCAAGCAAAATGCCTCTGCATTCCTCCAAGGACATACAGTCTATATATTTATTTAGGGAAAGCTTGCCGTTCGGTTAGTTGCCCATTTGCCCATCCTGCAGCCAATCTGTTCTTTTCTTAGATGCAGGAATTGGGATTTCACTGTCAGCAAGTCAGACTATCCCTGCACGCCTCCATCACATACCCCTTTTGCAGCAAGGTGAAGACCCTGGCCCCATCTACAGGCTATGGGGGAAAGCCAGTGCTTAGTCCACCTCTCCAAGCCTTCCTCTGCAGTTTCTGATGAACTTCTCTCCTTGCCTGTTTCATATCTATATCACCAGAGGTTCCTGAAAGTGCTCTTAACCTGTTATGGCAACTGTCCGTTTTCCTATTGAACAGGATGGCTCAGGAAGGGAAAGTGGCAGTGAGGGCGCTGACTTTGTTAATAGAAATAATTTTAGGGTAGCAAGAATGAGCCTTTGTCAAGTCTCCAGGATTTTGGTCTGTCTTCTGTTGCTGCCTGAGAAAATTAGGGACGCCCAATCTTATATGGAAAACTATAAGAAGCTTTGTCTCATAAAGTGACATTTAAGACTTGTCTTTCTTGTCGTGTTCTTTACTAGATGATCCCCCCTGCTGTCACCTTCAGATGAAGAGATTTAAAAGGGATGGGGTATTAAAGCTTTAAGATAGAGTTTGAAAATAAATGAAATGCTATCAGGACTGTAACAGCAACAGCTGTTGTAGCCGCCAGCTGGATAGGAGATTAAGCGCCCAGGCAAATCAATCCCACTTTCCACAATGCTGCACTTGTTTTCTCCACCTTCTGTCCTTTCACCAAAACCACGGCGTCAGCTCAACAGAAGGATGCTTCCCTGTGGTCCACAGCTGGCTCTGTCAGAGCCACGGAGGGAGAATCTCCTTCTCTGAAGTGCCAGAGGAGCATGCCCTGTGCTGCTGGGTTTGCCTTCCTTGCAGCGCGCTTTCTGAAGTCCCAAAACGGGGAAGGAACAGGAGCTCAGCCTTAAGTCGATGTAGGTGCTTTTATCTCCCTACATGCAAGTTCCAGGTAGGAACATGATGCTCAGTGCATGGCTATGTACAGCTGCAAAGAGGGACATTTTGGAATCTGGTTTTGCAGATGTTGGAAAAGTACCTCTGAAGGTAGAAGTCCCATCTCCTGACCCTGCTGCTTGTAGTGCTGTTTTTCAGAAAGAAGGAACTTCTGTACTCGGTATGGGGTTAAAAATTAACTATGTCAAATATATTTCGTAAATACTATCGCTCTGAAAAAACCCCTGACGTCACTGCCGACTTTCAGGCTGGCGCTGTCATTCAGAGCGGTTCCAGGTACCAGCCAGTTCACCGGTCAAAACTCACGGGTGAAACAAATTATTTCTGAAACATCTCAGAAAACAACTTGTGGTTTCCAAATGTCAGATTTCTCTTTGACTTTGGCTTAAACTTTTTGTGAAGTTTAGCAAAAGAATTCAATTCAATTTCCTTTGAGACGAAACTAATTTGGTCTCAAACTGGAGCTCAGGAGGTTCCACCTCAACATGAGAAGAAGCTTCTTTGGTGTGAGGGTGACGGAGCCTGGCCCGGGCTGCCCAGAGAGGTGGTGGAGTCTCCTTCTCTGGAGACTTTCCAACCCCCCTGGATCTGTTGCTGTGTGTCCTGCCCTGGGTGCTCCTGCTCTGGCAGGGGCGTTGGACTCAATGATCTCCAGAGGTCCCTTCCAACCCCTACCATTCTCCAATTCTATGATAAATTATTTGGTTGACAAAAATAAAATTTGTAGTTGTATTCCACTTATTTAGAAGAGCCCTTAGAAGAAAATACTTTTTAGTGAAACGGAAACCGCCATTTCTCTGATCTGTGCCTCAGCTACCAAATCAAGAAGTTGATTAGTTACTCAGATCTGGGTTCTCACTCCCAGGAGCACGGCTAACTTAACGAGCAGCCATGGACAAGGCAGTTAACCTTTCTATTGTGCGTTTAACCATCTGTAAAATGGATATGATACTACTTACCTGCCTGATGCAGCTGAACAGAGGCTTAAATTTTAATCAAGCTCTGTTAAAACACTTTGATTTCACTGTAGAAAAGCTGGACAGAGAGGCAAAACTGTTTTATAATGATGTTATTGCTATTATAAGATTTACATTTCCAGGAGTAACAGATGATGAACTACATCAATATTCTAGAAATAATGTCAAAAAGGAAAGTATCTAGAAGCATAAGAGCTGTACTGGGATGGAGTACAGACTTTCTGGCAGTCTAGGGTTCCTTCGGCCCTATTAATTATGCATGTGGAGCAACTTGTTAATGCATTTCTAAAGACATGTTGACACAAGCTCAGGCCTCTATGCTGGCAGGCAGTCTTTTGAATTAATTTAACCCAGGGATCAGAAGGAACTGGACAACACCGTCAAAGGCATTTCTATAACAACCAAAGTAGCCTAGTGACAACAAGACGGATTTCCCGGGTCCGTGAGCGAGAACGGGAAGTAACGGTACACCTCCGTGGGCAGCTCGTTATGAATAATTTCTGTTGAAGTCCCTGGCATTACGTTTCAGGCTGATTGTCCATGGAATATGACCAGGTGTCATTCTCAATGTTATTTCTCTACCCACTGTGCCCTCCCACAGTTTCAAAAGTCCTTATAATGATACTTAATTTTACTAAGAAAGTACTTGAGTCACTCAGGAGTTATGTTTGTGGTAAAATATAGTCGCTTGTATTTAACGGCCAACAGAAATAGAAACAATTCATTATATTTGAACGGATTGACTAATATATGCTACAGTATTCAAATCTCACCTAATATTTTGAAGCACTTTTGAGACTCTGTGCTCCACAGGCACAAACCCCACCCAGTTACTGTAATCACTGTTCGTTTCCACAGTAGAGGCGGTGCCGCGTTTGAAGGGCAGTTCTGCTGTACGAAATGACTGCATGAAGAGTTTTGTGACATTTCCTCCTTTGTGCCACCTCAGAACCTCAAGCCACACGCGTGTTCTTCACAAACGAGTGGAGAACGGTACGGCCTTGAACTTCCACGGAGCAATCTGTGGCAATTTCTTGAGTCTGTAGATAAATAAGGTCATCGGGAACAAACACCTCAATGTGATATGAAGCTATTACAGGAGATGCAATCGTTAGCTCACACGAGTCTTATTGTCTCTCTTTCAGAGTCACTTAGAAAATTAGACTTTCCAGATAAAAACACGGAGTGGTCTAAATTAAACAAAAAGCGTTGCTGGAAGAGACTTCCCCACTGAGTGTCCAAACTATGACATTAGGAATACATTAGTCTGATTATTTTATGTTGCTGATTCATTCATAGGGAGGTCCCCCCAGAGCATCTAAATATCACTGCGAGTGTCTCAGACAACTTGTAGCACAAATTCTTAAAATGACCAGGTGACTCAAGCAGATGCTTTCTAAAGTGATTCTGGCTGGGCAACTGGAGGAATCCTGAGGAACCTGACCTTAAAGTGCTGTCTGGGAAATGCTAAAAATTTGAGGTATCCAAATAACTTCAGCATGGTTGAAAATCCTAAATCTTCAATTTATCGTTACCTCTTTACCCACAGACCGCATCTCCTGTGTAATAGGAGTTTGTGTGGAGAAAGAAGTTTAAAAATGTAACCTGAGATATTAGAGCCACTACCAATATAATGGCTTTGGATTCTGTTGGGTTAGTGAGATGTTTTTCCTTTTCCTTTTCCTTTCCCTTTTCCTTTTCCTTTTCCTTTTCCTTTTCCTTCTCCTTCTCCTTTTCCTTTTCCTTCTCCTTTTCCTTTTCCTTTTCCTTTTCCTTTTCCTTTTCCTTTTCCTTTTCCTTTTCCTTTTCCTTTTCCTTTTCCTTTTCCTTTTCCTTTTCCTTTTCCTTTTCCTTCTCCTTCTCCTTTTCCTTTTCCTTTTCCTTTTCCTTCCCATGCTGTTCAGAAGTACCCTGAACAGCTGTGAAGCTTAAAGCTCAATCCACCGAGATGCATCCTCTTCAGGCACAATGTGTAATCCGTAACCCACCCAAGCCGGCAGTATTAAGCCTGTAGTTTATGCTTGTTGCCAAATGTATGGAATTGACAAGACTAACACTACTTTTTTTTTTTTCTCTATTTACTCAATATAAACAGGCTTCTGGAAAATCTTTAAGAGCAATCACATCGGTCAGTGACACTTGTCACTGCAAAAATCCACTCAAGTTTCTATCGTCCAAGCTGATTTGATCAATCTAAGCTACATGATGGTTCTTTTTTTCCCTGATTCGTTGACATAGCTGTGGAAATGACAAAAGAACTTTAGTGTGTGTGACTTTATAGGAGAAAGAGTTTTGAGAAAAGCACTGTTGCAGCTGTGGGAGTGCAGGTGAGAAGTCCTTTTAAAGGAGGTTACCTGGTGCTTCTTTAAATAAAGCTCTGTTTGCAAATTCCAAATCTCTAAGGCTTTTTACAGGAAAAGCTTAGGAAACTATGCACAAAAACATTTGCCAAAAAACAAAGAAAAGAATGGAAATACATTTTTAAAACCTGGATAACTAAGGATCTGCTGACAGCCTGTGGGCATTTGGAATGATGTCTTTCTAGCAGTGGTGGCAATTAGTAGATGCCACACTCCACAGAATGAGAGACAGCAGGAAGAGATTTATCAGAGATTTCAGGTGGACTGGAAAAAAATGCAACTTTATTTACCCAGTGAATATTACCAGCGTTTAAACAGGTGCCCACACCACAGGAAGTAGCTCTGCAGCTTCCTCCTTCAGATGGCGGCTCTACTTGACTTTAAAGAGTTAATATTGTCTTACTCCGGGTTTTTTTTCTCTTTCTCTGCTACTACTGGCTCAGAGCACCGGCTTCCATTTGAAGGGCACAGCAAACGGAGTGATGTTCACATGATACCAGTGACAGCAGCATGATAAGCCTATTTCTGACAGAGTGGCAAATTACTATTATGAAATCCCAGTACATTTGATTGCAGAGTGACTTTCAGAAGGGATCACACATAGCAAGGTTATGAAAGGCTCAGTGTTTACTGCAGTAATGCTGACTTACTGGAAAAGAATATCAAGAGCTCCTTAAATAAAAAAAGCTTGGGAGATTCCCAATTCCTAGGACACTTGGCTGAGCATATCCAGCCAAGCATTATGTTTCTCTAAGATGAAAGGGGAGAAAAAATTATCAGCAAAAATTCTTTGGCTTTTTTTTTTTTTTATTTTCTCTCTTGGGTGACTCAGTGAAATGTGTTTGCTGGAGATTCACTCAGAAGGGATCCTCAGCTTGAGGCTGTCCTTGCCCTCTGACACTGTTCACTTAAGGAGGCTGCGGGTGTTCCGTCCCTCCAGAACTGCCTGCCCAGTCCAGTCAGAGCTCCCTGAGTCTGTACAGTGCCCAGGTTAAAAGATGAACAAGATTCAAATAAAAAATTATGACAGAAGCAGAAGTGGGAGGAGAAACAGGCATTTTATGGGCTAAGAAAGCACAGAAGTTGCCAGTGAAAGTGGCAACAAATACCTACAAAATACAGATTAGCAGTAGCCCACCTACTGAACTATTGTCAGCATCCAAGGCTGTGTTACAACATGGAGATAAATTGTCCCTGCCCCAAACACCTTCCTTTTAAACTGATTTCTGGAGTAAGACCACCAGCAAAATCAAAAAGAACCAGCATTAGATGGCTCAGGTTTACAGTGGGATTTTTATCACACCGGTGGGCAGCGAGGTATTTTCATGGCAAAATAAGTTTTTATTCAGTTACTACTGGCGTGTATCAGGAATAGTGTGGCCAGCAGGAGGAGGGATGGAATTCTCCCCCTGTACTCGGCACTGGGGAGGCCTCACCTCGAGTCCCGGGTGAAGTTCTGGGCCCCACACTTCAAGAAAGTTCTGGAGGTGCTGGAGCAGGTCCAGAGGAGAACGACGAGACTGGGGAAGGGAGTGGAGGGAAAGTCTTCTGAGGAGAGGCTGAGGGAGCTGGGGGTGTTCAGCCTGGAGAAGAGGAGACACAGCAGGGACCTCATCACTCTCTACAACAACCTGAAGGGAGGTTGTAGTCAGGTGGGGGTCGGGCTCTTCTCCCAGGCAACTCATGATAGGATGAGAGGGCCCGGCCTGAAGCTGCGCCAGGGGAGGTTTAGGTTGGATATCGGGAAGCCCTTCCTCACGGAAAGGGGGATTAAACACTGGAATGGACTGCCCAGGGAAGTGGTGGAGTCACCATCCCTGGAGGTGTTTCAGGAAAGATTGGCCGTGGCACTTAGTGCCGTGGTCTAGTTGATGTTGTGGTGTTAGGTCATAGGCTGGACTTGATGATCTCAGAGGTCCAGTTCAGCCTCAAGAATTTTGTGATTCTGTGATTCTGTGATGCAATAAATATGAGTATTACTTTGCTTTTTCTAGACTTGGTTGATAAAGATTGATAAAGGAAAATCTCTAATAGTTTTTCTCGCTTTTATTAATTAGAATACTAGCAAGTTGTGATTACTGGATTCATAAGCAATGTTCTGACGGCTTGTTTAATTAGAGCCTTTTTTACATGGAAGTAAGAGCACTGGGAAGCCTCAGCATTCCTGTTAAGTTTCAGTTCAAGTACATTCTGCCTCCTTAAATAAGAAATACTGGTCCTAGGTACATTTAGCAGTGTTTTGGAGCACTTCTTTGTGCTGTATTAAGCCCAAGGTGGTACAATGAAGAGCTCAGCATGCGTACGAATCTGAGTAGGATGATGAGTTGTGAAAGCATCCCTGAATTTGGACTCGTTACAGCTCTGAGATGTTGAGGCAAACAAGTTGTGTTTTAAGCAAGTTTGTACTAAATATGTGCATTAGATTTAGGAACGTTAACTTTTTCTCTGAGCTTCATGCAGTGAAGCAGCTACTTCAATATCCTCGTGTGCCTTTGCTCAGGGAACTGTATTTGCCCTGGCAGGTAAAATTAGCTGTGTGCCAAATTCAGATCTCTCTTGTCTTCTCTTACACCATCCACCCCCACCCCACCCCACAGCTCAATTAAGGAACTACTTAAAAGTTGGCTGCAATACACCTGATCGCTCTGATTAGTGATACAAAATATAAAAGTCCTTGAAGTTCAGGTAGAACCTCCTAAGTTAATGTGAGGGGTTTTGAACAGTAAAATTTGTCTCCAAAAGCCCACAAACACCTGTAATTTCCACTTCTTAGCACATTTTCAGGCTGAGGCAAAATACATCAATCAATAGCTTAGTATACAAAAGGTGATGATTCCCTTTCCTAATTATCTCCGTTTTCTTGGCCAGGTGGAGAATTCACGTGATGTTTATTTTGGGATGTGCACACAATACAATCTTGTTTGTCTGGTGGCTGGAATGGGACTATTCTGGTCTGCTTTGGGTACTGTTCCCAGCTAAACCAGGGACTTGATTCTGTAGTTTAGTAAGTGCAGGGTTTTTTGTATTCTGCCCCTATTGTGGTAGGAATATATTTAGCTGATGATGGAATATGGCTTCCTTATGTAGGTGGCCACAGCCTGGCACAGGATTAAGGTGACTGACCAAATGTCCAAGGTTGGATGTGTAACATCAACAGCATCAACTTTCTAAAGGTCATTTTTTAAAGGCACGTGTTCTTGGAATTTGTCCCCTGGGTGGTACATTATACTGCGGAGAGGCCAAGTGTCTAAATAACCTCTTCAAATGCACTTTGCACTTTGCTAGGAGGCCTGAAGGCAATTGTCCCTCAAACCAAACTCCTGATGGCAAAAGCTTTGGTGCAGCTGAATGGATAGTTATTGCCTTTCCCTTTCTGTGAAAGTAAAAGAAAAGAAAAATTGGGGATCCCTTTGTTGTATCCTAACAGATATTTGGATAAAAGAGACTTTTACCTCTGACTTCAGTGGGGCCAGATGTCATCTATGAGTTTTTGGGGAAGCAGAATGCTGAAGTCGATAACGCTGCACTGCTGTGTACGGGCTGAGAGACTGAGTGCTGTTGCTATTTGCAGTGATCAAAGACACCACTACTGTGCCTGGAGCGTGGACTGGCTCGGGATCCAAAGGAGTTGTCCAGTCACAGCTGCACAACGTGTGGCAGAAGCTGCAAAACCCACCAAAAAGTTGAGCTGCACGTGCTCCAGTCCAACTGCCACAAGTACACGGGCTTGCTGATTTTCAGAGAAGCCGAGAATCCCAGCCTGGTAGGGGTAGGCAGGGACCTCTGGGGATCATCTGGTGCCACCCCCCTGCTCCAGCAGGGTCACCCAGAGCAGGGGGCCCGGTAGCGCAGGGTCCAGACGCCTTTGGAATCTCTCCAGAGAAGGTCACCTCATGGTGCTGAACTGGCTCCTCAGGCTCTGGATCCCTTAGGGAACAGGCTCGGGGTCCTGGCTTGTCCGTGTTTTGTCTGGGCCTGTCCCCTCGAGCAGCTGGAATGGCCACAGGGCACCCTCGACTAGGGTATAAATGGGGTCCTGCCTGAGAGCCAGGGGAGCTGGCTCTTTGCAGAGCAGCAGGCCTGGCAGTGGCACCATTCCCTTGGACACGCCATGGTCCAAGGACACTGCCATGGATTGAGAGAGTCTCTGTGGATTGAGTGAGCCTCGCCCCCCTCTTTGGGTGAGTGATATCTTGGGCCCTCTGGTGTGGGAGATTTCCCCTCGATGAGTGAGGGTTTGCCCATTTTGGTTCATCTTCCCTTAAGGTCTAGGAATTTGGTGCATAGTAGTTCCTTCCCAACAGACATCTGAACCTGTATTTGGTCAGCAGGTGTGCAGTGAGTTCTCCAATAATCTAATCATCTTTGTGATCCTCTGCTGGACCATCTCCACTTTTTTGGTGTCTGTTTGAAAATGAGAGAATGAAAATGGGCACGTGAGGATGACCCTCTCATGTGCCTTCAAGATTTCCCCCTTGAAGAGTGTCCAGCCTGCCTGGACTCCTTTGCCCTTCAGGGCGGCCTCCCAAGGGACTCTCTCCAGCAGCCTCCTCAACAGGCCACAGTCTGCCCTCCTGTCCCTCCTTTGAGACAGGTGTACCCCATCTGTGCCCTGCAAACCACACTCTCAACAAAACCCCACATTTCTGCTGGTGACACCATGCCCAGACGCAGGTATTGATCTGAGGGCTCTTACAGTTTCCTCCCTCATCATTCTTTGCAACTGGAGGGATAGAAAGGAACACTACTTGTGCTCCTGATCCCGTCACCAGTCGTTACTCCCCAAGCTCTCTGGGCAGCCTGGGCCGGGCTCCAACCCCTTCCCAGCAAAGAAGTTTCTCCTCCCGCTCCCAGGGAACCTCCTGGGTCCCAGTTGGTGCCCCATGCCCCTTGTCCTGGTGCTGGGCACCCCTGAGCAGAGTCTGGCCCCAGCCTCTTGTCCCTCCGGGGCCCTTGAGCTCTTGCTCAGCCTTGCTCAGCTCCCCTCTGGGGCTGCTCTTCTCCAGCTGAACAGCCCCAGGGCTCTCAGCCTTTCCTGGCCACACAGATGCTCCAGGCCCCTCAGCAGCTTCCCAGCCTCCCCTGGACTCTCTCCAGCAGTTCCTTCTCTCTCTTGAAGTGGGGATCCAGAACTGGACCCAGTGCTCCAGGTGTGGTCTCAGAAGGGCAGAGTAGAGGGGGAGGAGAACCTCCCTCGCCCTGCTGGCCACACTCTTCTGAATGCAGCCAATGTCCCTGATGCCGATTTCACATCAGTGACTTGTTTGCAGACCCACCCATGTCTACATCGACGCCAGCACAGGCTCCCTTGGATAATTAAACACAGATGAATCGAATCGGTATCTTGCTAAAATATCTTGTGGTCATTTATGGAAATTCCCCACATTTTGGGCAGAGAAGAGGTTGCAGGGGGTGTCCAGCTTTCACAGTGTGACTCTTCCTCTGAAACCAAAGGGAAAACGTTTGGTGGTGCTGTCCAGCTGTCTGCCACCATAACCTAATAGTGACAAGTCTCGGGTTTGAGGTTGAGAACGGCTAATTGGAGAGCGTGTGATTTAATCTGTAATGAAAAAAGGGAAGAATGTCCCCCCAAAACTTAGAAGTGCAAATGGACAAGTGGATGTGAGAAAAGGGGGATTTCTTCTGAATCATCATGGTTTAGAAAAGCAATCATTTGTAATCCCAAGAGTCGCAGTTCTAAGAACTATTAACACCCTGACCATTTTACAGACAGTTGGAAAGCTTTGCAGTGTTTTCAATTTACTTTGGACTCTATTGTATGAAATGTAGAATTCCTAATTTCCCTCTGGAATTGCAGTCTGGGTCCCTGCTGTGTTAGAGATATTGCGATGCCATTTCCAGCAGAGTTTCAGGACCTGCGATGATAAACGCGAGTTTCACAGCAAATTTCTGCTTGGGTATCTCGACTTAGTCATAAGTAAATTACCGCAAATCTGCATGTCCATACTTATTTTATATAGGCAATTTGTTGTACTCCTGACATAGGAATTCCATCATTTATGTGAAAATAAGAAAATAATTACTGTTGCAGAATTCTAAAAGGGAAGAAAATAATTGGCAGTCGTGAGCTCCCTGAAAATAGGCCTTAAAAACGTCTGGAAGTTTGCTAGGACTCAATATGTTTTAAGGAAAGAAAAATGTTATTTTAACTGTGAAGCTGGCGAATTCTACCATTTTGATTCCACAGCAGTAATCTCTGTAAAAGACATGATTTAAAAGCTGCTATTTCTCACTGTCTGAAGCTAAACACACGTTCCTATTCTAGCAAATCTGAACAAAATTAGAGCACTCTGAATAAATTCACCCTGCCTCTGCGCCTGCTGTCTTAGCTTGAGGCGGAAGCAGATGACTGTGATCTCTAAGATTGTCAAACCAGCACCATAAGCCAAAGCTACATCCACCTTAAAAAAAAACCCCGTGAAATTTATTCCAGCTTGGTAACAAGCTGGTCCATTCTTTTTGAGTTTTGGTGCCAGTGCTCATTTTTTTTAAAAGGCCAGCTGAAACCTCCCAGGCATTTTTGACATTTTCCCATTAGCAGGGCTGGTATTTGGGGATTTGAGGGTGCTTTGTTAGTTCACTTTTAAACTTTTAACACCTCAGATCTGTCACCAGTTCACTGGAAGATGCTATTTCAATTTTCCTCATTAACAGCTCTGAAAATGGGAAAAAAAATAACGAATTAGCACATATATTCATTTAACATGAATCAGAACATATTTTTTTCCTACGGCAACTGCTGATTGTGAGGTTTCGGTGCTGCTGACTGAGGTGGCTTTGCAAATAGTCCCTATAAATAGCAAATAAGAAGCTGTTTCTGTGAAATGCCCGGCCAGAGAGGGCTCATTAATCAGGGAAACAGGTACAGACCGACAACCCTGCCTAGCCCTGCTCATGTAAACACAGGCTGACAATCCTGTCAGAACAATCAAGCAGAACGGTTTGGTCTACGCAAAGGTTTTGTGGGGAGAAAGTTTAGTCGAGTGTTTAAGACGTGGAAATAAGGATCCAAATGCCTGCGGTGTTTCTCCAGCTCTCCCGCTGCCTGGCTGCAGGTAAATCATCTTGCCTCCTTGCAACTTGAACACTGACAAAGGGCCTGTTTCCTCTGGAAAACAGTGGGAGCAACGTTTCTTGGATATAGCAATGTCTGCAAAAATTACATCAGGGACTGTGAAAGGTGAAAGGGGCCACTGTATAAAATCCCATGAATTTGTGGGACAATGCAAATTGTTCACGCTAAGACAGGGCAGGACGTTTTGGGCTGGCTCGTGTCAACGTCGGGGTCTTCCACCTACCCTCTAGTGAGTGTGTCGGCCGTTCCAAGGAAAATAATATTATTCATGAAGGAGAGAGAGATCTCTTGCTGCCTGGTCTCTCAGCCGTGTACCTTTTAACAGCGACCTGTGCCAAGCGCTGCTTTTTGTGTTGACTGCACAAAATCACGCACGGTTTACCTTCGCCCCTGCTCTGACCTCGTTCCTGCCGTGGTAGAAATAAAGAACAGTAACAAGGGCGTCTTTCATCTCCAGGGATTTCAAAACATCTGGAAAAGCTGCATCCTCTAAACAGAGATGTGTCACGTGTGGAAATTCCTTCCCTGTAAAAAATGGGGATCCTTCTTGCCCTGTAATCAAAGTGGGGCTCCAGGCTCTCTCGGCTGCCGGCAACGCTGCCCTTGACACTCGGGCTCTTCCAGACCGTGCACGGAGCACCCACAGATGGTCGGGGTGTCACAGATCAGAAGGCAGGAGGCAGCTCCTCCTCCTCCTAAGCAGTTATTAGATGCCGGAGGACCCACGGGGCCGTGGTGCAGTCTCACGGAGTCCAAAACCAGAGCAAATTCTGCCACCTGCTGCTTCCCCGAACAGCTACAGACCCCGTCTTGCCAGTAGAGAGCGAGCCTTGCTCTGCTCCGACCTGGCTGAGATGTTGCTGAGGTTGTGTTCACCAGTGGCCCTGCTGTGCTTAAGCATAAAACGCTTGTGAGGCTCAATTAAGTGATTGTTTTTTCGATATTTATAAGTAACAGCAGTATTGAAACATGTCTCCGCTATATGTAGTGATATCCATGGTGAAGAATGTCCCCACCTGTCTTGCAAAAACAAATCCTTGGATTGTGCTGAGTATACAGTTAGAAGTAAAATTCATGGAGTCAGAATGGTTTGGGTTGGAGGGGATCTTAAAGATCATCTCATTCCACACCCCCTGCCATGGGCAGGGACACCTACCACTAGAGCAGGTTGCTCAGAGTCTCATCCAACCTGGTCTTGAACACATCCAGGGATGGAGCATCCATTACCCCTCGTACTACCACTACAAGCCCTTGAAAAAGTCCCTCTTTACCTTTCCTGTAGCCCCTTCAGGTACTGGAAGGCCTCAGTAAGGTCTCTCTGGAGCCTTCTCTTCCCCAGGCTGCACAAGCCCACCTCTCCCAGCCTGGCCTCCCAGCAGAGGGTTCCAGCCCTCCCAGCATTGCTGGGGCTCCTCCGGCCCCGCGCCACCAGCTCCCTGTCTCAATCACTCCATACTGTGCCCAGCCTGTATCTGTGCTCGGGATTGCCCCGGCCCAGGGGCAGCCCCTTGCACTTGGCCTTGTTGAACTTCAGGAGATTGCTGTGAGCCCACCTTTCCAGCCTGTCAAAGTCCCTCTGGATGGCTGATAAAATTACTGAGATTACAGAACGTCAGGAACATCGAGGGAGAGTGGGCTGTCCAGTGAGAGCACTGGCATAACTAAACATCCTTTCAAGGCTCAAGCTTTTGAGGGAACAGAAGAGAAATGCAGGCTTGCCTGTACAAACCAGTGGATTTTCCAGCATTCCTCTAGGTATCTCAAGGGTAGAGTTTCAATTAGAAAGCTGACTCTGTGGGCAGTTAGCGGCCACTAGCACGTGCAAAACCATGGATTCTGTATCACTGTAGGAACTCAAAATTGCTTTATTTTTAATTTTTAAAAGCCAAGTTTTTCTCTTTATTGGCTGCCAGGCTGAGGCATTCAAGCAGGTTGGGCAGCCCCTAAGCCTCTTCTCCACAAGCACTTCTCTGTTCAGTTAGGAACGTTCCCCACCTTGAGCTGAGCTTGGGACGACAAGACTTTGGCTTCCCCACCAGCTAAAGTGCTGACAGAAAGGGTGGCGGGGGTGCCAAGGGAGGATAGAGTTGTTTGAGACATAAGGGAGACTTTGGCAGCGTTCCTGAGGGATCCTGAACGACCACTGTCAAGGACAGGGGCTCCCACCGGGTCACTGCTTTCTATACAGTGCTGACTAAATGTAGTGTTAAAGCCGCTGTGAAAACTTACAGCTTGTAATATTTACCTGACAGGCGTCCAGACCCTCTTGTCCAAACAGATAGTTCCTTAAATTAGACACAGGCTATGTCACGAGGCAGCAGCCTACATGACATATTTACAGCACTGAAGCAGGTAAGTACATATTTATCCAGCCAGTCCTGGGTTCTTCTTTTTAAAAAATAGACTGGCTTGTTCAATGTATTTTTTAAAAATCCTGACAGAGTAGTTAAGCAGTCCCATGTTTGGGAGCTCCCTGGGCCAGGGGCTGTCTGTGTATTTTCTGTTTACAATTGAGGGCTGCAGAAGGAGCCTGGTGTCCTTGGGGGCTGTTGCAGTTGAAAGAATAAAAGTTATGTGACAATAAAGAACAGCTCCCTATGGGATGACTGTGCTTAGAGATTTTTTCCTTCTTAGCCAATGTTATTGCCCCAAACCAACCAGTATATTATTGATGTAACAATCTCCTTATGAGTCATTGTTGAACAGAACTTGGATCTTTCCATACCCAGAGCAAATGCCTCACCATTGCAACTACAAAACTATTTCCTTTATGTGCTGTCAGGATGGAGTTCTTCTCTATACCAACCGGCTTAGGAGCTGCCTCGCCATTACACGTAGAAAAATGTAATTCTGTTTTACAGTTCTTCAATATCCCAGATTTACTCCTTTGTGAAGCAATTCCCACAAACAACCTTTTGAAATTGTGTCGGTTTTAAATCATAAGAAAGACATTCCAANAACCCCCTGGATCAGCACAGGTTGGGGGCTGAGCTGTTGGAGAGCAGCTCTGGGGAAAAAGCCCTGGGAGTGCTGGTGGACAAGAGGATGCCCAGGAGCCAACAATGGGCCCTCACGGCCAGGAAGGCCAAGGGGCTTCTGGGGGGCGTTAGAAGGAGCGTGGCCAGCAGGGCGAGGGAGGTTCTCCTCCCTCTCTACTCTGTGCTGGTGAGGCCCCACCTGGAGCACTGGATCCAGTTCTGGGCCTCCCAGTTCCAGAAGGACAGGGAACTGCTGGAAGAGTCCAGTGAAGAGCCACTGAGCTTATGAAGGGAGTGGAGCATCTCCCTGCTGAGGAGAGGCTGAGGGAGCTGGGGCTCTGGAGCTTGGAGAGGAGGAGCCTGAGGGGTGACCTCAGGACTGTTTATAAATATGGAAAGGGCAGTGTCAGGAGGATGGAGCCAGGCTCTTCTGAGTGACACCCAATGACAGGACAAGGGGCACTGGGTACGGCTGGAGCAGAGGAGGTTCCAGGTAAACGCAAGGAAAAGCTTTTTCATGATGAGGGTGAGAGAGCCTGGCCCAGGCTGCCCAGAGAGGTGGTGGAGTCTCCTTCTCTGGAGACTTTCCAAACTGCCCTGGATCTGTTCCTGTGTGTCCTGCCCTGGGTGATCCTGCTCGGACAGGGGTGTTGGACTCGATGATCTCGAGAGGTCCCTTCCAACCCCTGCCATTCTGTGATTCTGTGATTCTGTGATTCTGTAATAAAAAAGAACCAAGGGAATGTCTTCTTTAGAGACAGGTCATGGCATAAATTGGGGTCGGGACATGCTGCTGCATTTTGTTGGCTTAGAGCCCCTCTTGAGAACAAGTGGCTCCTTTGAAATGTGAACGTGGAGTATCAAATAAGCGAGAGGTTTCTGCAACGAACATGGCACATTTTGGGAACTCTTTGCACTCTTTGGGTGAGGAAGCAGGACTTAGCCCTGCTTAATGGTCCCCTTAGTCTGACTGAGATCAGCGAGACTACCCCTCTCCGTGGTCCTCTGAGCCACCTTCAAGGGCCACATGATACAGCACTTTCTGTGAAGTATTTGCTTTGCTGAAAATCTGGGTGTAGTTCCCGTGCTGTGTGCTGGTGTTCCTAGGAGGAAAGCCAAGCTGTCTAGAAAACACTAAATAGGAATTCTTTTTAAAAGCTAGTAAACTAATTCTTTTTTTTCCTGAGGTGTTAAACCCCATGTGGCAGTAAAATGATCATCACAGGTGTGTTGCAAATCAGATCTGTGTAGATTGGTCGGACTGAAAGGGGAAAAAAAGAGGCTCGGTGGCAGGGTTTTAAGAGCTGATCGGTTCAGCTCAGTTCAACAAGCAGTGCAAAAAGGCTACTTACGAACAGCAATTTCTTGTTTTCATCACCAGAATGAAAAAATAGGTGTCTAAGTGTACAACAAGCTTTGGCAGATGCATGTGCCTTGTGTAGCTGCCATCAGAGAAGGGGTTTTATATTCTTGCAGGAGCAGGCTCGAGCTGAGTGGCAATCCCAGGAGCTGTACGTGCTGGAAGGTCCTGCTCAGAGAAATCGGCGCGATGGAACGTGCAGATTGGGAGAACAGGACCTGGCAGCCATCGTGCTCCCGTCAGGCAGTGCTCAAATTCAGCCTAGTGAAGCTGTTTCACCAGTTAACTGACTTGGATAGCTCTTTTTAAGTGCCTTCTAAGGAATATTTGTAACTTTCTGAAAGAGGCCTTCTGACCAACAAGTTCTTGTCCACAGCTTGTTTTTTTTCTCCCGGAAACCCTGCCCGTTAGTCCCTGTGACCACCCTCACCTCCCAGCTGGCAGCCACAGTCCCCAGATACTGCAGAACTTGCCAGCCAGAATCAGTGTTCCTTGTCCAAGTCCCAACCCTGACTGAGATTCTCAGTTCAAAGAATCTCTTCTTGTTGATGCAGCTCATCCAGGCTGACATGGGTCTCCAAGGCAAAAAATAAGCGTGTTTTGAGAGCTATGTGTCAATGCTAACCGCCACCTTGGCTCTTTAATGTCACAGAAGTTCAAATATGAGGCTGATTTCACGCAATCAAGACTGTCTAGAATGTTTTCATAACAAAGAGTTGTGTCAAAACATCTATTTGCTGCACAAAAAAAAATTGAAGAGACCGGTGTGCTCTTGCTTTCCACTCACAAGTGATCACAAGACCCTGAGACTAAATGAAATAAAAATACATCCATTCCATTTTTGTTAGTGGCTGGTTGGTGTTTGATTCCACCCTCACTGAGCTCAGACCAAGAGATGGAGAAGCCTGGACTACTTCTGAGATGAGCTCAGCTTGAGGCTTGAGGCAATAAATAGCTAGCTAGATACCACTGATGCATCTTTAACCTGGCTGAAGAGAAAAGAGATTATCAGTTAAACAATTCAAAGCAGAAATTTTGCTACTGGGTATTACTAATCACAACTGACATGTCTTGTAGAGTTGTGCATTTTCCTGTTCAAGCAGCTCTCTATCAAAACACATTTCATCCATGAGCCGACACGCCTTCTTTGGCTCCCTGGGCTGTTGCAGTCGTGTATTTGACTTGTCAATGGCTGAAGAGCTGAAGAGAGGAGCCCCGTGCTGGGGAGCCCTGCCCAGTCAGCTTACAGCTTCGGAAGGAATGGGTTCATACACATTTCATAGGGGGGACATCTGCATCTCAGTAATTCCCTGTGCATCATGCTAGGCATTTATTTACATATGTGAGCTTTGGTTTCAGGAGCACAGTAGGTGACAACCATAAATGTTTCATTTACAATAAATACGTAATAATTATGAAAGGTTGATGACCAGATTTTTAAGCAAACTGATAGAGTTGCATAAAATGAAGGCGACCTTTGTATCATTGTCTAAGCTGCCTGCTAAATACTATCTGGGCTTTGTTGTGCTACTGAGATGCGTGCCCGATCAGTATTTCCACTTAAAAACCAGAAAAATACACTTTTTATAGTCGTATTGGCACTAAAATTAATCTGGATGGACTTCCTTGTGGGTACAAGACTTTCCGTATCCACCAGTTTTCATCCCGCTGCAAGGCAAGCCTTCTCTACGGGCTGTTATAAAGATGTTTTTTCAAGGAGATTTGGGTTTTATAACATAGCACTAATAGCTGGCTGTGTTTCAGTGACTACTTTCATCTATTTCGCTTTCCATTTTTTTCTAATTGCCTTTTATCTCCCTAGGGTACGAAGACAAAAAAAAAAACCCAAACAGCACCCCATAAAATGCTTATCTAATTATGAGGGCTCTTGCACCTCTAAAAGATTTCAGTGACAGTGGTGCTTTTCGCTTGGCGCAGCCGGCTGGGGCTCTGCGGTACCTCTCCCGGCTCTGGGCGTCTTGGAGATGCACGAAGAGCCTCTTTGCCAATAGATGCCACTGTTGCTCTACACACGCGCCTGAATCCTCAGCGTCCTTCAGCTGAAAACCCAACCTTGAAAAAACAAACCTAAATCACAGTCACTAAAATGTTGCAAAGGTAAAAAACCAACTCTGTACAGACCATGGCCGGAGGCTGGTCCATGCCCAGCCTAAGGTACGTACTTTATCTTGTTCCTGAAAATAACTATGTTAGTGCTAATCTTGAGTGAAATTGATGAAGAGATAAATATGTGTTGAATTAATTCCAGATATATTTAATCTAAGACATTAACTGGCTGTGAGTTTACCGCTGAGCCTCAGACCAATAGCAGCAGAACCTGCTCTGGACCTAACGTGATTTCAGCGTCGAAGCTGCACCTCGGCGCGGTAAGAGTTTGGGCTTCTGTCAGCACTTTTTACAAAGGTCATTCGCACACTTTCTCCCCTGAGTGAAGCATGGGGGTGGCCTGCCTCCCAGTATAGAGGCCACCTGGAGCTATTTCTTCAGGGTTTACTGTGTGGTGATGTGAGGTCAGCTAATGTGGTTCACTTTGCAGCTTATCTACCATCAAGTGCCATTCAGTCTGCAAAGCCAAGGGCAATCAAGGTCTGCTTGCTTACTGCATTAGGAGAAACCTTGGTTCACCTTCTCCTTGCTATGCAGCCAGATCTTAGGTTTATTTTATCCTTGGATGTTTCAGACCCACTATAGAACAACACATTTCTTTTCTGCTCTTTCTTCAAAGAAATGTATAGCGAGCTGTGTGAAAACAGAAACACAATTAAGAGATTTATCTCCTTTCAGGTTCAATCTCACTCTGTTGTGGTGGTTTTTTTCTTACTGCAACTATTCATTGACTAGAACCCAACAGATGGGCATTTTATTTTCAGTGATTTAATATCTTCTGAAATATTCCCAGCCATCTGCAGGTCAAAATGTAACCCAGCAAGTTGATCTAACTGGTAGACAGCCCCCTGCCTGTATAACCTAATTCTCCTTCCTTCAGCACGGACTGGATCCCTCTTACGTACGTGAGCAGCAAGCTTTATTAAGGAGTACTTAAGATCCCCCTAAGCAGTTTACACAGAGGCCTCCCGTGCTCTTCTGTCTCTCACCAGTTGGCGGATGGCTGGCAGATATTTCTGAGCCCCTTCGTAGTCCAGGATTTGATTAATATTTTGGAGAAGACGTCCCTGCTCGGAAAGGTGGTCATGAGCTTTAGCTGGTTGTCTCAGGTGACAAGTAGCAAAAGCAGAAATCGGTGGCCTTTGGTAGGAAATGGCGTAGACGCTCTGCATCACTTCAGCTTCTTCCTCCTGCCATTTTTTCATCAGGTACTCAAGAAGGCCATAATTGGTGGGTGGTTCTGAGACAGGAAATGATTAAATGTTAGAAATGGTACAATTTCTGGTCCTGGTGTTTTTCCTCCACAGATACGATAGGGAATATTTGTACTATTTTCACAGCACATTAAGGACAAAACAGATCTTTTTGTTCCCAGGGCACCTGTCTCCACCCTCTGGTTGGAAGATAGCTGCTAAATATCGACAGTCCGGCTGTAATGGTATCAATGTGAGGAGCCGTGATTCTTCATAATCTCTCTGGTAGATTATTTGAAAAGTTAGCAGAGCTGTACATCACTTAAATTCAGAAACTTAATAATACTCCATGAATTCCCCCGCTAGTTGTATCTCACAGCTCTCCTTGTTTTCATCTGATGTCTTGTGTTATTGGACAGGGGAGAGAATTCTGTGCATTGACACCATCCGTCACTGCTTCCTGTTGTGATCAAGTATTGCTCTACGGATAACATTTCCACTTGATCCATCTGAAAAATAAGCTACTGCCTGGGTAAGAGAGTGGCCAAAAGTCACCACAAGATCCATTTTCAGAATTAAAACAGAAGGAGGCCCCTGGCTCTAAGTCTGTGTACATTGACCGCTGCACCGTGTTCCATCTGATTGAATTAATAATGCCAAAAACTACCAAGAATAGGGAAATCTGATTTCTGAGGAATCCAGGCAAGTTTCTGTCCATTCCAGATGCGTAAGGGAGGCAGCAGAGGGTTGTAACCGCGTCTATTGTATTTATCATCGTACTCCGATACCAAATTTTTGCTTCTTGGTTCGTCGTGATGGCCGAAGAGGCGCCGCGTCGGCAGGCCCTGAAACGAGACGTACACGAAACGACGCTCTTTGTCTTCGCACGTCGCGTTCAGAGGGCTCAGGGTGCTTTTGAGTCAGGCTCTGCTACCACTGATACCATAACATTTTGTCAGGACTTCTATTACTTTTAATTCTAATTTAATCCTGAAAATAAGGACATTTGCATTTCAAGTAAAGTAAATGTCCAGTTAAATTAAGCAACTGCATCTGTATGTCAGGAGATCTGATTAGTCTGATTTCAACACACGCATCACGGATTTGCAGATGCATTTAAGAAGCCTGCAAATGAAAAGCTGATTTTGTGCTGCTTAAGTGGTTCGTTGCGCACTGGCATTACACCTACTACCGTCCAACTGCCTGTCAGGAGGGAATGATAAGAATAATTGGGGGTGAAGAAGCACCTTGGAGATGATACTTGTGGGAGAAGTACTGTTGTGAAAGATCTGCGGCTCATTTAAGCGCAGTTCATTCCTATGAGTCAGAGGTGAGCTGATGAAAATGATCCTCTTTAATCAGCAAGCTCATACCATAGCCCACGGAATGTCCTGCAGACACAACACCCAGTCCTAGCTGATAGTGACAGGCTGAATTGTTTCATGTGCCCTGGTCACCCTCCAAGGCAGAGACTGGGAAACAACCAGAGAGTAACAAGAAATCATAGAACCACAGACTGGTTTGGGTGGGAAGGGACCTTTCAAGATCATCTGGTCCAACCCCCCTGCAGGGATCAGGGACATCTGCAACTCGAGCAGGTTGCTCAGAGCCCCATCCAACCTCCCCTGGAATGGGGCCAGGGATGAGGCAGTGACCACCTCTCGGGGCAGCCTGGGCCAGGCTCTCACCACCCTCAGCACAGAAAATTCCTCCCTTCTCTCCAGTCTAAATCTCCCTCTTTCAGTTTAAACCCATCCCCACCTTGTCCTGTCCCAACAGGCCCTGCTCCAAAGTCTGTCCCCATCTTTCTGACAGGCCCCTGGAAGCCCTGAAAGACCACCAGGTCTCCCTGGAGCCTTCTCCAGGCTGAACATGTGCTGTCCACCTCCAAAATGCATCCTACTTTAATCAAGCATAGGAGGGAGCTCTGGATCCAAACAGTCATGGCTGGTTGGAATGTTGGCGCACACAGCTCTGCATATATTACTTCTTTTGCTTACCTCTAATTTTTCCCTGATGCTTCTCAGTGTTTGTTCTGGATTGTGATCTCCGAAGCAAATGAAGCCGCTGCAGAGCTTCCCGGTGTCTTGTATTAACTAGAGAGATACACAACACTCAGTGGAGCTGAGGCCATCTGCTAATTACAGAAGCTCCGTTCCAATGCTGCTTCCTTCATCTACACATTTAAAAAGCACTTGCTTGGAAAGAAGTCTGTGCTATGCACTTTTTCTCAGATGGTAAAGTCAGCCGGTGTAATTGGGTGTTGTAAAATCCTGGATTGATTCCTTGGTGTAAAGGTAAGATACTGTTCAGCTCTTGAAAAACGATTCGAGTTTGATGTTAAATACTTTCACCCACCATGTGAACTGGCATCTAAAAAGGACAAATGATTTTTTTTTGTCCCTTGGCTCCTACTCCTGCCGCAGCAGGCCAGTCTGTGCAGAATGGCCTAGCATTCTGCTTCAGGAAGAAAAAAAAAAATCTGAAGGAAGTCATTTTAGCAGAGTCAGGAGGATTTGCCCTAACAGCTCCAATACTGAACTGCACTGGCATGTTTTAACAAAGCAAAACTTCTAATGATAACATTTTGCTCAGCTCTTAAGCAAGGCATGCAATCTATTGAGCAGCTTTGCCAGCAAAGGTTCCCTTGTTTATACAAGCAAATGAAACCAGGATCCAAATTATTAAAGATCTCTGATACAAGTACTAATAAGTACCAATTTAGGGAAGGGTTAATGAAGCCTCTGGTGAATAATGTCGTCTTATGCAGCGGTACACGTTGTTGTGGAGTTGTGAGCTGCACAGCAGTCTGAAGCGACTGCCATGAAAAGCGCCGTAGCATTTTCCATCGGCTGATGTTGCGCCCGGTGTGAGCCACACGCTCTGACCCGTGCTCAGGCACCGCTGCTGTCCTGGCTTCCAGAGGAACGGCAGATCATACACAACGTGAGCAACCACAGGCCAAGTGGGATGCTTCTCCTTCTCCCTTTTGTTACCCTGCGAGACGAGCCTGGACTCTGGCTTATGACGGCAGCAGAGGACGCCCTCCACCGCACCGGGTCTGACCCACCCTATTCCCGCTCCCACGCTTCCTTCCTGATCTTACCTTCTTCCTCTCTTCCAGCCCGTTTCCAAGGAGAACTTTATTAGAGTATTTGGGTTCAATTTCCCACCTATTCTGTTTATCCTTTAGCGATGCCATCATATTTCTTTGACTCCTTAGCACTACACTCCCTGGTTGCTGGAACCGTCCTTCAAGGTAAGTGGGTGACTAAGGAGCAGTCACCAGCCCAGTGCTAAAACCAGGGCAGGAAGGGGGCCTGTGTGCTGAGAAACGCGGGCGACGCGTGGGACCGCCTGGCCGTAGAACCGTTGTTTTGGTGTCCCCATGGTGACGTCGCTCCAGTAACCACATTCTAAGCTGCATCATATGTGCTGCTGACCCAAACAGTGTCTCCTCACCCACTGAAGGCAGCTGGGCCGTTTTCTCAAATAGGGTTCAGAATCAGAGCAGAGTAGGTCTCAAAACACTGCGATAGATGTGGCACACTCCGCTCCGCCAGCACAGCGCACACACCCGCACTCTCCTCACACACAGACACATCTTATTGTAAACAAGTGGGGCAAACCAGGACGTCCGTTCAAAGTAATGTTCTTCTTTATTGACACAGCTAAAGATAAGGGCTTGCAGTACAGTACAACCTGGTATAAGCTTTGCTTCCCGTGTCCCAACTACCAGCTGGAATGAGGTTCTGATGAGCCTTAGTTATCATTGTTAGTGGCTGGCCCTGATTGACTGACTACCCACCGCATGATAATTAAATATCCTATAAAGATATTTTCCTAGGTTCAGGCATGAACAGACTCATGGAATCTAAGGTGTTTACTATAAGCTTTTTAGGAAGTTAACAACGCTGTCCAATCCTCTTTTCCCAGATGGAAATGAGAACCCGCAATAATCATACAGGCTGATGATTCCATGGAATCCGTCCTCGAGGTGGTACCAGGTCACTCGAACTCCGTTGTCCTCCAGTCTCTTCTTGTACAGCAAGCCGTCGTCCCTCAGCACGTCGTACTCGCAAGTCAAGATGAAAGACTCGGGCAGCTGGTGAACAACGGCATCTTCCGCTAACAGCGGACACAGGTTGGGCTCACAGAGTCTTCTCACTGTCTCATAAACTTCAGCTATGAAATCAGTGGGCCTAAGTGGCTTCACTCCTCGGACCTTAAATTCTTCGGGGATGTTATCTGCACTCACCCACTTCCTGTACTTGAGCCTCATATCTGGAGGAATATGAGAGCCCTCCAGCACCTCCTG
>VWZK01002531.1:356614-415224 GCA_013396935.1 Baryphthengus martii | reverse complement strand
GCGGCTCCGGCTGGACGACCGTCCTCGCCGGCGTCCCACGCGTGGCATCCCCGTTCGCTGCCATTGTCCGTCCAGCGCGCGGCACTGTTGCGTAGGGAGAAGGGAGCGGCCTCGGCCAGCTTCGTGCAAAATGTGCATTGTTTGCCTTTTGTGCTTCCGTGTCCATTTCACACTTGGTCATGTGGGGCGATGCGGCGTCTCGTCCAGTTGCGTTCCTTCCCCGTTGTTGTGTTTGAGGTGGTTTGAGCTGAACAATGGATGTGCTTGGCTTCAGAGGAGTTTCCCTGTCTTGGCTTGAAATAATAAGCAAACAGATTTGTGTGATGAGGTGATTTGAATGAATTTTAAAAGCACTGGAAGCATTTGTTGCAACTTCAGTGTAGAAAGCAAATATTTATCCAAAAAGTTTTCTAAAACTCCTATTAGTCTTTTTGCAAATTTTAATACTCTGCATTCTGATTATGGCAAATAGAGAGTAATAGACGAGCAGATCCAAATGATTTTGAATTATATATTGTGCCTTACTTCTCTTCCTCTTGGTATGTTTGTCCTTACTTTCCTTATAATTATAAAAGTTCTTTTCTTCTGTAGGGGCCAAACAGAAGGTTTTGTAAGCCTTTTCTGTGTCTTCCTCCGATTTTTCATAGATTTTAATAGACATCTCTAAAATTCATGGTTATCTCCCCTATAATTTACCCCAGACTTAGTAAGACCTGAAGCTTGCTTTTCATTTTGTCTTCCGTACTCCTCTCGTCTTCGTCTTTTACCTTATTCTAAGTCCTTATTATAGATCACATGGCATTTAAACTTTCTTCCTTCTTTTCAAGACATTGCATGTCTCCACCCTCTGCCCTGCTAGCAATACCAACAGTTCAGTCCCTTTTCCCACTACCACACCCATGTATTTTCCAAATGGTTTTGAGGCAGAGCGCTTGTAACCCTGGGATCAGCCCCCGTGTCGTTACCAGCCGGCAAGTAGTGAGCCAGCACTGGGGGTGATGCTGCTCTTTTTTGCCTCGGAAGTGGATGTATATTTAGTGCATGAAATCCTGTGCATCATTACTGTGAACTATTTATGCATTTTAATGTGCACATAGATACTTTTGAAACATCCTACACAGTAATGTGTTCTGACTACTGCTTACATCAGGGATCCTTGTGTTCTGTGTGCCTCATAAGCATTTATTTGATTTCCACTCTGGGGGTTTCTTCAGCCTGTTTCAGATAGGCTTTAGGACCTTCTGCTGTGTGCTTAGATGGTCAGAGATTCGATTAATCTTCTTTTAAGGAGGCATAATGTATTTATCTGAGTGTGATAGAATGAGCAAAGGAATATTAGAGGTTTTATTCGGTCATGTTCTCAGGTTTCTGATTAAGCTGCTAAAGAAGGAAATAAGCTTTTTAGTTATTAACTATTTCATTGCATTCTGGTTTTTTGTGTTTGGTTTTTGTTTTTTTTTCTGAGAGGTAATCCAAAATTAGAAACTCTCTCAAATTACCTTCTTGTCGAGCTATTGAGTGAGGAGAACATACCACACTGCTTAAGAAGGATGCAGAATCATAACAGGTGTATAATGGTCTCTCTGATGAACAAGAAATAGGACAAGAGGAAATGGCCTTAAGTTGTACCAGGGGAGGTTTAGGGAGCAATTTCTTCACCAAAAGGGTTGTCAACCATTGGACTAGGCTGCCCAGGGCAGTGGTGAGAGTCCCCATCCCTGGAGGGGTTTAAAAGCCGTGGCAATGTGGTGCTGAGGGACATGGTTTAGCACTGTGTTAATGGTTGGACTTGATGATCTTAAAGGTCTTTTCCAACTAAAACCATTCTGTGATTCTATGACCTATGAAATTTTACCACAGTCTGCTTATTTGCTGGTGAAGTGAGTTAAGCACAGGCCGTGCAGTGGAGGAGTATGTGAAAAAAAGACATTGTTCATTGTTTAGCCTGTTTTTTTAATCTGGGTTCTATGTGGAATATATCTTCTTATTACTAGGATCGGAAAGAGAGCACATTTAGTCTGGTTTATAGATTATTAAATGTTTTTTCATTGTACTTTGTTCACCAAATAGATTTTTTTACATATTTAGCATTTATATTGGCTGTTCAGGCTTAGCTGTGTGAATTTCTTTTATAAATGCTTTATTTCCTAAAATAAATCATTTCATCTGTTCCAAAACTATTTTTAACATTTACCTACTGAAAAGCCACGCTTCCATTGTAGATTGCTGCTATGAAATGTATAAAAATTCTCCTTGCATAAAGGCAACTGTAGGGATAAATAGTGTTGCCAAGTGACATGAGTTTATCCTGAAATTAGAAATCTTTAAAAACTTCTTGTAACTGGAATATTTCTACTCTTTACCGTGCAGTGTTTTCTCCTTTTCCACCTTGAGAATTTATCACAGAATTGGAAATTCATATTCACCAGTGTGGAGGGATCTGAAGAAGAGGAGGAGTCAAATAGAGGAAGGGCCAGTGAAATATGAGAAGCAGGACATAAAATGTAGGAGAGTCATGGGAGGAGAAATGAGCTAAATCGGACAGCAGAGAATGAAGGACAAGTTGGGAAGCAGTTTATGTGCCACTTTTCTTCCAGAGGGTGTTGAGAACATTAAAGCCAGATCCTTTCTTGAGTTTTGTCCTTTTTTAGTCTGTTTTGTCACATCTGATATTTTATTCTTTGCTAGTTCAATCCCTATACATTTAACAATCTTCTCACTAAGAGGACATTGTAAATAGATCTTTTAAATAAATGTTTTTATTCTTGTAAGAAAATGTGAATTGTTGGCTTCATGTGGCTGCGGCTATGCACTGGCTTCCATACCACTTCGAGGACAGTTACTGTTCTAGATCTTAGATGACTGAATTAAGTTATTTCTGCATGAGTAGATTTTGCTAGTTGTTTCCTTTTAAAACCCTTGCTCTCAACGGAGCTGGTCTCCCTTTGTATATAAATCTGAACTTATTTCTGTGTTTTCTGCAGCCTTTTCTGCCACTATTTTCTTTCATTTCTTTGTCTTTTAGTTTTCTTATATTTCTCTAGAAGCCTGTATTGTGGGGGGAGACCTCAGTGCATAATGAAGAGGAGACTAACCCATTCTTGAAAAAGAGTTCGGGTTGTATTTTCCAAATTGGTAGTGCATCCACAATGACAAAACACTAATTACATTGTAAGGTCTGTGCAAGAAGATGTGACATATCTGGGAATAAAACTGGCACAGAGGGTGGGAGTGGTTCAGAGTGAAGAAGAATTGAACCACTGGCATCTGCAAGGGAGGTGGTTTTGAATTTCATCACAACCTTGCAAAGGAGATGAATCTGCACCTGTGACATCTGAATGATTTTGTTTCAGAGGATCATTCTTGTCGCTATAGATGGCAGCATGAAAAACACACACCAAAATCAAAGGAAAGGAAAAAGGGAGAACATGAACAGACTCCTCAGAACAGAAAAAACCAACCAAACAAACAAGAAAAGGGGAGAAATCTAGAGCTTTTATTTTATGTGCTGTTTTACTTTTTTTCAGCATGGAAAATTCTAGAGTTGCGTTGGGTCTTTCTGGACAACATCAGCTTGTTTTGAAAAGCTGCATGAAATGACAAAAAGTCATTTGAGTAGACCTCATCAAAATGTCTGTTAGGTGGAGGTCACCTTAAATTTGAAGCATGAGAACTTACATTCTTTCTCAAACTTAACTTTTTCCTGTTGTAAGTCTAGATATTGTCATCCAGATGTTCAGTGTCCAACCCATTCTTATAATCTGACATTCTTGTTATTAGCTTTCTTTGCCAAGCTTTATAGTTTATTTGCTGAGAGAAAAAAAAGAGTTTCCTTTGCAAAGTTAATGACATCAGATTATTGTGTTTATCATTATGAAATGGTACTTTTGCTTATTATGTCTCAGGTCCTCAGTCTGTGGATATAATGGAGTATATGTGCAGAGATTATATGTAGAGATATATATGGTTTAGCATATATATATACACAGTAAATTGTGTGGTTTGTGTGTATGTCATATATATATATGCTGAGATTTTGTATTTTCCTCTCATACAAAAATTGTTCTGTGTATATCAGAGTAGTCGTTCAGTCTTACAGTGCATGCTGACACACTTCAACATTTCATTCTGTGGTGAGCTACCTGTGAGTCTCTGTGAATGTCTGTATTACAAGTATTTATAGGGAAAAGAAAGCGCTTGTTGATTAATTCTTTTGTTGCTTTTTATTTTCTTTACAGGCCAAAGTTCAAAAAACATCAGTTCATCTCCAAGCATAGAGAGTTTGTCTGGAGGACGTGAATTTACAGGCTCTCCACCTTTGTCTGCATCGAAAAAGGATTCCTTTTTCAGTACAATCTCCCGCTCCCGTTCCCAAAGCAAAACCATGAGCAGAAAAGAATCGGTGGGTTCTTTACCATTTTAAGTTATTTTAATGTCACACTGCATTAGTTGTTAGAGGCAATCGTTTCTCCCATTCATTAAGCACTTCCACTTGGAAATGTTTCCCTAAGCGCCCGTTAATGGCAAAAGCAGAAATAAGCTATTTCAACTGTTTCTGTTGAGTAACATTTCCTTTATTGCTTCCATCCCACAATCCTACCCAAAATGAAACTGTGAAAGCAAAGCTCCTGTTGCAGCTGAGAAAGAGGAGAGGTGTCTTGGAAGTTTATTTGCTTTGTTAGGCTGTTGGTGTAGCCCTGAAGTTAATAAACAGTTCAGTGGGAAGCTTGAGTGCTCAGCAGATCCAAGCACGTCCATCTGTTGTCCCTGAAATTCCTTAATACATCAGAGGTTTCCCAGTGTCTGTAGCATCTGTAGTCTGCAGTCACAGTTCTGTTTCTTGCACAGCTCTGACCTTTTGTTTGGCCGCCAAAAAAACCCAATTTTTTAAACAGATTGTTCTCATCCAAGAAAATTGGCTCTTATCATGGGTGTATTCCAAAGAAATTCTCATCCCACCAAAGATATTTTAGGAGCCCTACTTTGATAAACCTTATATGCCTTGGAGCAAGTGTATTCTTGATTATTTTATATACTTGTTTCCCATTGTCTTGCTGCTGATTAGAAACCAATTACACAGTAGATGGGAAAAGCTGGATTTTTTTTGTAAGGTGAAGGCATAGCGTTTTTCCCTAATCCATTTTCACAAATGTGTGCTCATATAACTTGCTATTGATGTCACTAAATAGGAATTGTAATAGCAATATTTGTATATTACAGCATTCTTCAGGTGTTCTGAGCACAATACTGTGCTGAAGTTTAATCTGAACATATCGGCATTTTTTTTTAAGGGCAAAAATATGTATGAATAGTCACATCCTATTTTAGTTTTAAAATATTCTAATGAAACACACAAGTTTGCACAACTTTGTTCCGTTTTTGTTCACTGAAAGAGAGACTTTACTTCTTGTTCCGTATGCTTTAATGTTGTCTGAAGAAAAGCTGTATTTTATGGTTAGTCAGCAAGAAGCTGTAGTTTTTGTTTGTGTCCATTTAAGGCACGTCGAACCAAATTTAAAGCTAAAACAACTTAATATCTTTCTGCTTGTCCTCATGAGTTGAAGAAAAATAAATGCACCAATACTGAAGGGGGTTTTTTTTCATGTGGTTTAACAAAATCTAAATCCCACTTTCATTTGAAACTTTTGTCCAGGCCAGAACTTTGGTTTTTTAAACGAGTAGAATTATGAAGGAATTACAAATAATTCCTCCTTACATCTATGATAGGAGACATAGAAGAATTTGCCATTATTATATTCATACTTAAATAGAATTCATTAGTGTTAACATGTTTTTCAGGTAAATAATTTCCCAAATTTGTGGGTTTTTTCAAGGATTTTGGACAAAGAAGTATTCATTGAAACAGATTTGTAGTCCTTATGATAGTTTTAATTAGATTGGTAATCATGATAAAGTAAGCAGAGTAAAAATTTTCAGAAGACTCTTTAAACTGTGATATGTAACTTATATTGTAGCATTTTATGATTAAACAGCTAGAAAAGGTTTTAGGGTACCAAAATCTATTTCCTTATGTTCAATTTTTTGACTGACCTTTAATATAGGAAAAAGGAATTTGTAGCAGCTCCAAGAGGAAAAGATTTGTTTACATCTGTCCTCTATTGCTCAAGACAATGTTTGGTTTTTGCTTTCCTGTAAATTTCATGATACTTCGTTTTCCACATAGAGAAGAAAACCCCAAAGAGTTCATCCAGAGATCTCAAATTAGTTGCATCAGAATTCGCCAGTCTTACAGTTGTTTCATTTACAGCTGTTTTCTGGGAGCAAAAGAAGGCTTGAAAACATAATGGATTCACATCTTAGCTTCATTTATAAAACTGAACTCTTTTTCATTTTTACTCTAATAATTATGCAGATTATGTTGTTAAGTGTTGGGGAAAATACCTGTGTAGGAACATGGCCATGCATCAGTCACTTCATAAAAAGATAGATTTTAAATCAGTTATTTCTGGTGTAACAAACAAAAGAGAATCCATTTCCCTTTCATCTTGGTACCACTAATTAATGCCCTTCTGAAGCAAAGCAGAAATGGAATACACACGTAAAAATACATCCTTCAACACAGAGTTTAAAAAAATGATTTTCACAGACCAGAGAACATTGCTGTAACATTGTCATGGAGTGAACAGGAATGTCATCATTGCAGGTTGCACTTGGAGTACTGTGTCCAGTGCTGAGCTCCCCAGTACAAGAGAGATACTGGCGTAGTGGAGACAGTCCAGCAAAGGGCCACAAAGGTCATGAAGGGACTAGTGTGTCTCCTGTGAGACTGAGCGAGCTGACACTGTTCAGCCTGAAGAAGAGGAGCCTCAGGGGGATGTTATCAATGTTTATAAATACGTGACGGGAGACTGCAAAGAGGATAGAACCAGGCTCTTTTCAGTGCTGCCCAGTGACAGGGCCAGATGCAGTGGGCACACATGGAAGCACAGGAGGCTCTGTCTGAACACCAGGAAACACTTCTTGGCTGTTAGGGTGACTGACCACTGACACAGGTTGCCTGTGGAGATTATAGCATCTCCATCCTTGGAGATATTCAGAAGCCATCTGGACATGGCCCTGGGCTCCCTGCTCTAGGTGGCCCTACTTGAGCAGGCAGTTGGCCAAGATGAGCTTCAGAGGTCCATTCCAACCTCATCCATTCTGGAATTCTGTGACAGGATAAAGTGGAATGTCACTTGTCTAAATTCTCTCTTTCTGGAAGTTAGTCCACCAAGTTGGACTTTCTCTGGAAGAATTGTGATCAAAATTAATACTTAACCTGATTTGATGTCTTCAGGAATAGGAGGTGTCCATTTCTCATACTAAGGACTTCTTAAGGTAGTAACATTTACATTATAGTTAGTCTTCTAGATCTTGTTTTCCTCTCAAATGCAAAGATCAATGGAATTGCTTTTTTACTGCTGTTGTCAGAAACAGATGTCCTCTGTTTTACTTAGTTAAGGAAGTGAATCTACAGCCTCAGGGCTGAATTCACAATGTCAGACCATGTTTTGGCAGCCCGTGGCAGCCTGGTGTTTTTCACATTACTACTGAGTGGCACTCAGCTGTATGTTAACGTGAGGCCCACCAGACATGTTTGAAAGTCTGTTTTGTGCTCAACAGTGAAATGTTTCCGTACCCCTTTATATAGTGCGGAGCTTTCTGACAGGAATAACTTAGGTTGCCGTTTCTGGAGTTGTTTTCCCATAAACAAGAAGAGGAACTTTTAATATATAATGCATTCCACTGCCTGTTGTCTTCTTGGCTGGGTCAATCTTACTAGAAGATTTCCTCTCATGGCCTGCCTGCTGTTCTCAGTTTCTGGCAGAATATTCTGTAAATTGTTTTCAGCCATAGAGATGTGTCAGAGAAGGAACTTTGAGTCAAACCATATAAACATTTTTTAAATTTTCATTAAAAAAAACACAGGAGGAAGATGGTTTTGACCGAAAAGAAAGTTTTGATTTAGAGAAACTGTATATTTTAATAAGTAGATTCCTAACATAAAAGATTTCAAGCTAAGAAAAATCAAATTATCCATTTGGAAAATATGTTAATTAAAAAAGTCCCAGGAAGGAAACATTTCTAAGGAAAACCTGAAGCAGGCTATTTTCTGTAGTGAAATAATTTACCATCGTGGTCAATCTGAATCCTTATTTCTTAGCAGAAAACATCCTGAACAAAAGTGTCATGCATCATACTGGTTTTGATTGCACAGATTTTTTTAATTAAATCGGATTTGAAGACATATGCTATTGTCCCCACAAGCAGGTATAAACAACTGTTACTGTCTGTGATTTACATAGTTAGGCCAACTGATTTGAAGTTAGTTATGATTACCCCTACAGGTTAGAACATTAATGTATGCCATTAATTTCAATTACATAGACATCTGCTCTTTGGATTTAGGAACCCGATTTTAAGCATACAAACTTGACAGTTTTACTCAAGTAGAAGTGGTATACGAAACCCAAAAAGGGACTGAAATAGACACTAGACAACCACACAGAACAAAATCATGCATGCAGAAATTCCTTTGAAGAAGGACATGCCTTTTGTGCATGCTACGCATCTTAGAGACTTATTTTAATCCTATATATCTTTTCCCTGACTATGATTTTTAAAATCTCTTTTAAAAGTTTTAAGCAAAATACTTGTCAGGCAATACTTACAAATGCCAAATGTTTATTTGGAAATATAAATACTATGATGAAATGTCCTTTTTTTAGTTAAGCATCATAAAATGTGCCCAGAATACGTTAGTGCCTCTGTACAGCAGCCAATTCCTTGATCAGCGTGTTGGATGTTAGGCCTAAAGTTAAAGACGTGATGATTGTTCTCAGTGCCATTAAGTTTAATGAACCTCAGTGTCTTAATGTTTAACTGCAGTTAATACTGGAGGACATTTGACTTTCTTATTTTAATGTGACAGACCAATTGAGACACCTGAAAAATGCCATTTATTTAGTACTTCAGTGCATCTGATTTTAGAGATTGATGAAAACCATATTAAATCTGAGATGCTGCCAGGTCATATGAACAGAGTTGGTAGACAAACCTCTTGAGATATTTTGGAAATGTGATTCTTTTCTCCGTTGCCTTCCTCAGGCTGCCACAATGTGCTGTAACTAGAGCTGGAAACAGTACAAGGAAAAATAAGCTGCTTTTAAAGGTTTTTATTAGAAATACTTGCAAGTTTCATACAATTTAGTAAAATGACAGCTGTATGCATGAGTGGCAGCTCTGAATCCTAATGCTCCTTATCTTTTTTGGAGTGATTCATTTCAGGAAAAAGAAACTGTACTGTGATAAAAGAACAGGAAGTTAATTGCTTAGAATAAAAGATGAATAAAACCCCAAGTGGCTCTGCAGTGCTTTTTCTGTCATATTATGAGCCATAAACATGTATACAGAAGAGATCTGTGGGGCCATTTGAAAGAATTTAAAAATACCAATGTAAACTGTTATCTTTCTCTGGTACCAGAAAGTCAGATACATGCAGCTGAATTATACTTGTCAGTAACTTCTGCACAGAAGTAAATTAGAATTAGATGATTTGAAAGAAAGCAATAAGAACTTTAAAAATTATTGGGGTAGCCCTTTAAACTGATCAGGGAGAATTTAAAAAATGCCAAAATTAGGAATGAATGAGACTATCAGTAATGTTTACAAAAGGATTAAACTGATTTAGGAACCTAGAAATGTGATCCTTCACTCCTCAGCAGTCATGTTACCAGCAGCAGGTATAGGACTTGGCTCTGCACATCCTCTTTATGTACATTAATCATGAAGTTAATGTTTCAGCATCCCAGAGGCAGAGGAAAATATATCTGAGGAACTATGTTGGTGGTTTGAGCATCCCTTTTTTTTATTTTCAGTGGAAATCTTATCCCTTCATCCTGCTCTTTTAGGATAACACCACAAAATTACTGTCCTTTTCTGTGTAGAGCTGAGACCTGCACTGAACTCCCAACATAAACATGGACGTGGATGAGAAACATCTCTAAATCAGGCTGTTGTTTTCATTGGGTTTGGGGTTTCTTTTGAGCGGAAAGGGTTTCTGTCTTTGGAAGATTTCTTTTTTTTCCCACTGAAACATAGGTATGTGTTTAATAGCTTAATTCTTATTTTTGTCTGTGTTTGGTTAAATCAAATCATTCCCTATAAAAACAACAAAACTTGTACTTCTGTTCTTTTAACAATGTAGTATAAATAATCCCTTCATAATCACTATACTTAGGTTTCACCCTCCTTGAACTCTGAGCAATATAATCAGAGATTGTAAAACCCCTAAATAATAAGGTCCTGCACTGGTCTGCATCCTCAGTCATGCTAGGAATCCTATGAAAGGTCAAATACATCAAGTCTGAACAAAGAAGTGGTTAGTCAAACTTTTTGGCAACTGATGCTTAAAATTTAAATAAGTATGTCAGAGGGTATACTTTGAGAATCCTTCATAAAGGACTGTGTGTATGTTGAACTGTGTGTATGTTAGATTATGTATTCAGACAGCAAAATTAAGAAGCATAATTACATAAATACATCACACCTAATCAACCGTTTCAATAATATTCACCCAAGTACTTTAGTAATAGAATATTGAAGCATGGAGCATGAACTTTAATTGCAGAATATCCGTATTTTAATCATGCCATACTCAGATTCATATGTATTCAAGAATACTTATGTTGTTTCAGAGACCTCAAAATAGTGGGGGTTTCCCTGTTGGTGTTTCTCTCACATTTGCCACAGTGGGCTTATGCAGTCGTAAAGGCCAGCAGTGTGCGTACCAGAGAGGCAGAAAGCCCGTCAGATGTGATATTGAAGCATAATGGAGGAAATAGGAGTCTCCTTCACCTGTGTTATTTACTTATCACTATTTCCGAAATACTTACAGTCATACCATGTCAATTAATATCTCAGTTTTATTATTTATACTCCAATACGATTAAGCCAACAATGCCAACAGCACCACTGAGAGAAACCTTTCATCAGCGTTTCTGTTCGAAGGGATAAATTTCTATCACCCTACGGCTCTTTCTGTTCTTACCTATTCCTTTACCAAGTGCAATACGACCAGTTTTCTCAGTTGTTCAGTGCCTGCTCATCCACAATCAGTTGTGCACAACTGATTCCACAGATCTTTTAGCTTTTTATGGATTTTGTTTTTAAACTGTCTCTTGGCAGTCCTGTCGTGTAGTGCCAGCAGGTGGACGCATGCAGGCAGCAGGTAGCTAAGTCTTGCATATGTTGTCTGCTTGAAAAAGAGGATTCTTTTTATCCTTACTTGGTTTGTCTCTAGGCAAGAGCTTCCTCTGTTACTGATGTTTGTCCTTGTGCATCTTCCTGGTAAGGAGAGATTGTCTGAGCATAGGAGTGGAGTATTTTTAAAAGGAAAATACACGCAGGTTAGATAAAAACAAGCCCTGCTCGTGCTTCAGTAGCACAGTTGCTGGTTTTAGCTCTGGCAGTGAGGCTGGTGCACCTGGAAGCTGTTCCAGTAATAGGTTCAGCAGTGGGAGCTGCTTTGGAAACTGTCCAAGCCCATGGTCCATTGCCACTAACGTCTCCAGGCAAGGTGGGACATGGCAAACTAAGCTGACTGCAACGGTGCAACACTGGCAAATTGACTTTAAACTGTTTAAGATGGAAATTCAACAGCAGGACTTGGTATTTAAAAACTGTGAGCCAGAGTTTTAGCTATTTTCAGGATTTTAATTGAAATGAAATGAATCTATCATGGGGCTAGGAAGATCCTTTGAAACTCCGTCTTTCACTTTCTTCCAAGTGTCACTATATGTAAATATTTTTAGCTTTGTTTTAAGAGATAATAAATCAATTAAACAGATAATTGTACATCAACACAATGCAATATTTTGCCTCAAATTCACTGATCTTCTTAGTAGAGATTATAAATAAATATATAATGTCCATATAAAACTAAGTGGCCAGGAAGAAGAACAGAGTTACTCTAGTTTGAAAGAGGAGGAGAAATAGCTGTCAACAAATTCTTATTTCTTATGTTTCAGAAAAGCTACAGGTACATAATTCATTAAAACACATATGTGTATATATTTCACCCATCTTCAAATGTAATAAGAGTAAGAAAAATACTTTCTTGCATTTAAGAAGTGTGGGTCTCCTTGAATAATGCTAACTCGAGGGTATTGTTCACTATTTTATGGGAGGTGGGTTCAGTACAGAAAGGCTGCAAATTTTATTGATTCATTTAGTCATTTACCATTAATCTGTTAGTTCCTTTTACACGTGCATAGCTTGGGAAAGCATTGTGCAATGCCAGCCCTCTCTGTGTTGTTGCTGAAAGCACACAGAGGAAGTCAGGATTGTACTGATGCCCAAAAATACGTACCTTTGCAAGTGAATGCCTTCTAGCATTTTAATTTATTGGCAAATTTGTCTTGGTCCCATCCTAGCTGAACATTTTTATCTCTATTATAAAATTCCTTTCTTTTTTTTACTACTTGCTTTAATCAGAGCCGTCTAAAGCAAATAAGTTTGTTGGTTGGTTGGTTTTGTTTGTTTGTTTTTTTGTGTTGGTACATAACCTGATTTGGCTTAGCTCCTAGGAGTCACAATGGATATTTTGTTGACCTTTCTTTCACCCTTCATTTCATTTTCTTATTTTTTTGCAGTCCCATTCCATTCCCACCTTGCTTTCAGATGCTTGTCATAGACATATGTTCACTAAAGATTGTGCAATAGCAGTTCTGTTTCAAGTTTTAAAATACATAACTGTTCTTCTGAATTTACTTCTTTGGGGAGAGGAGGATGTATTGTGCCCTGAAATGTTTTAACTTTGGCAGCACTGAATTTTGAGCCTAAACTTTTAGCAATACTTTCTACCCGATTCATTTGTGCTTACTCTAGTATCCTCTGACCTATTTTGAGACAAAGAGTACTACCAGAGAGCAGAGTTTCTGTGTTGAAAAGCAACAGGTCAAAGTGATGATAACGCAGAGAAGAGATAAAAAGAAAAGTATGCTTCTTTTTGTTCTGTATTCCCCTCATCCTTCTTTAAGGTGGATAACAACACCGCCGTTTCCTTTACTAATCTGACAGAGAACCTACTCGTTCTTTAAGGTTTCTGCTCTGTGGGAACCTATAAGAAAGCCGGGGAGGGGCTTTTTACAAGGGTGTGTAGCAATAGGACAAGGGGCAAGGGTTTTAAACTAGAAAAGGGTGGGTTTAAATTGGACATTAGGAAGAAGTTCTTTACTATGAGGGTGGTGGGACACTGGAACAGGTTGCCCAAGGAGATGGTGGAGGCTCCATCCCTGTAGATGTTCAAGAGGAGGCTTGATGGGACTCTGAGCAACCTGGTCTAGTTGGAGATGTCCCTGCTCTACATAACCTCTACTTCTGCAGGAATTAATATGCAAAGGCAGTATCTGAACTTGGTTTCCTCCCAGGGTAATATATTACTATCTGAAATTATTCCAATTTGTGCAAACATTTCACAGGTAGCAAAATTCTGAATTTGAAAGTGACAGTATATATTCCATCCCTGACTTGATGTGCTTGGTGAACTTGCATCTCATCATTTTATAGCCCCTTTCACATAGAAGAAACTTTCTCTAAACATCTGCAAAGCAAATGCCTTATGAAAAGTCTTCTAAAAATTCCACCTTTCCATTGACAACAGTTTGGTTGCTAACATGCTGAAGCCTTGTCTGCAAGACTGACTAATACAGCCATATTGTTTCCATGTCCTCCCCATATGTGTGTCTGCAGCCATCTGTTGTCTCTTGGCTTACACTGTTAAGTCCTTTAGAGAACTGAGGGCTTTTTTATGTTTGTACAGCACCCAGCAGAGCCAGGTCTTGGTCCTGATGAGGGTCTATGACTGATACAATTAAATAGTAGATAAGTTAAATTAGTAGATTAAATAAATAAGGATTTTGTTTTAAATTCCATGTAATTCATCGCTCAAAAACAGTGGTTTCTGGTTTAAATGTCAGCATGTGCTGTGGACTATTCTGTGGCTGGCATAGATCATAAAAAAATTTTGGGGGTGTCAACCAACATTCAGCTGTCAGGAGTTCAAGATTAAAAGGCTAAATCTTATGTTTAATTGTTAGATTCAAAACCGAAAACTAAATAATTCTCACAAAATGAAAACAGTAACCACTGCTTTTTGCTCCAGGGAAATTTGCCTAAAATTAAATGAGAAAGCAATTTATGCCATGCATCTGGAACCTGTTTGGCATGTGAAATACTACCAATATCCAAAAGGTGTGCTCTGTGTATGTTTTATGAATAAGCATTTAAATACTGGTAAGACTCTTAGCAAGTTCTTGGCTTCAGTACTTCCTTGTATCAACCTCATTTTTCCCATTATTTTCTTCTAAGTGTTTCAATAACTCATCCAAATTATTTTCTAATTTGCCCTGCCAATTTTCAAAGGGCTCAGGGGATGTTTCCTTAGTGCTCTTACTGCGAATACTGGAAGAATTGAAAATGTGACTGGGCAAATTAATATAGGAAAAGTAGCTATTAACTAAAAAAAACCACAACACTCTTTTAGTTCAAGAAATCCCTGATCTGCAAATCTGTGTAGTGTGAGAAACTATTCGGGGCACTACCATTATATGTTTATATCATGACAGATTTTTTGCATTACAGTTCACCCGACACAACATCAACCGACATCAGACAAGATACTAGAAAGTCTGAGCCTTTCCTCCAACACACTTCTGTCACTATCTGTGTTGTATTTTTAATTGCAACATTATTGCTTAAACACCTTTAAATACTCTTTGCTTTGAACCTAGTTTCTTTTCCACTGCACTTAACACCTGGTAGTGCTGCCATGTTACGTCATTTTCAGAAGGATTCAACTTTAAGATGAATGGAGTTTTGCCCTTCTGAGTGTTCAGGAATGAAGTGTTTACACATTGTTGTAAGCCTTTGGCAACGGTTTTCTCTTCCTTGAGTTTCTCCACGAGGAAAACAGACAAAAATACCATTTTTCTTTCATTTCCTGAATAGTAAGACTGAACACGAAGTGATGTTATGAAAGACATTACAGTCATGATTTTGTGAGTTCATATTCCTCGTTTTCCAATCCTTACACTGCTACGTCAAGCTACATGTCATGTATTTGGGAGAAAACTTATTTAAAGTGATAAAAACAAGGTTAGGAAAGAGTGACTTCTGCCAAACTGTATTTCTTCAGACCTTGGGTTGTGTAGAATGCTAAATTCCAGTGTCTTTACCCATGTGTGCAAACCTTACTGCAGCTTGTAAAGCAATGAGCTATTAAAGGATAGGATTACAGTGTCAAAACTGTGAAACTCTCTGTAATCTGTTCTTGAAGGTGCTGCCCACTTTCAGTTAGTCACAGCTGTTTTCTGAAATAGTAAAAATTGATGAAAAACAGGGTTTGGTAGAGGCATCACTGATCTCATTATGATCTCAGGAGAGAAGGAAAGATATAAAAAATTTATTTCCATAGCTGTCTTTGTAAGGTGAGAAGATAGATGAAAGGACAGGTAATAAAAAGGGAAGAGTGAGCTTTGGACAAATGGAGAGCACGAGAACTCTATAGATTGGGGAAAAAATAGCAAAGAAATGGCACATAATTAATCATAAAGGAATTAGTTTTCATGTCAAAAGAAAAAAGGAAATGTAACAATATAAGCAAAGTTCTGGATGTGGATGAGACGACAGAGGAATCTGAGAAACAAAGTGTTTTACAGATTCAGTCTTACCACAACTAGAAAAATAGTTGGAGATGTTTACATGAAGGCACTCAAATAGAATCTTGCTTTGACTGGAGACATAAATACTAGCCTACTTTATATTGTTAGTGAAATGTAAATCCAAGTGGCATCACAAATGGTCTTACTTTCTTTTCATTCTTGCATTCAGTTCATTACTGATTATCCATAAGGGTCTATGTCATCTGGAATATTGAAAGTGTGGAAAAGTTTTTTGAGGATTCTGGGACTAAATTTTCAGAAAATATTTTAAGTTGATTTTCTGCAAAATTGCATCATTAAATTTGCACATCTTGCTCTCCTATGTCTGATGCAGTGATTCCTTAGTTTGATTTGCTGCTTGATTTGTTTTCCTTCCATGTAATACAGCTTTCAATATTAGAAAATACTGAGCTTAAATGCTTTTTAGGACACGACACGGTCTTTGATAAGTTGACATTGCATTTTTATTTTGGTTCGTTATTTTAGTGACTTAATTTGTGGCCAAGTAGTTAACCTTTGAGAGCTGTGGCTGAATGAGCTTGAATTACTGTTCGTATGTTCCTGGTACTGTGTGTGTCCAATCAGGTGAAAGGTCAGTATCTCAAGGAACCATAGACCATAAGGTTTTTTTCTTGACTTATATTTGGCCTATTCAAAGAATTTATAAGCCTCTGCTCATGCATAGGAGAGATCGAATCAGCACTGCTATTTGTACACAAATTAAAAATGGTATCCAAGGTACTCACCTTCCGTGCACAGTGAAACACAAAAGGTGGCGTTTGGAGAAAAGTGCAGTGAATACTGTCTGGACAAGTATTGAGAGCATCAGCACCGTGCTGCGTATAAATCGGTTGTTTTGTCCATTACTTCTAAAGAATTTGGTTTTAGAGTACTGAACAAATTTGTCCTTTTTTTCTGAGGGGCTTTGTAATTTTGCTGCTTACCTTTATGAATCATTAAAATGGTCGTAGTTTGCAGGAACATTTTAGACAGATGCTGTGATAAGGTTAGTCCTAGAAATGTGGATTAGAAGAGACTTCTGCTCTGGTCACTGATCAGGTCAGTGATTTTGAATATAAACTCTACTGCTTCTTTGAGTAACCTCTTCTAGTGCTGTACTGCTCCTCTAATGAAGAATATTTCTCCAATGACCCAATTTGAACCTTCTGAGGAGCAGTTTTCGACCATGGTCCCTTCTATATCATCTGCCACTTCTGGGAAGAATTTGATTCCATCATCTTGGTAGCTCCATGTAGTTGTAGGCTTCCAGCAGATTCCCCCTTAGGCTCCTCTTCACCAAAATAAACAAGCTCATCTCCTTCGCCCATCCTCTAGACCTGTAACCACCATAGTAACCCTTGCACTGAACCCACAACCTATTGCCCCTGCCAACTCTTAGCCATCCCTCTCCTTCCCAAACTGTACATGCAGGGATCTGTTAACAGATTTGACCTAAAAAGCAAGAGGCAAGAAAGGTATTGAGTGCTGCAGCAATTTCTGTATCATCTATCATTATCTTATCTCCTCTAGTAAGCAATAGACCTACGTTTTATTTGAACCTCCTTTTGCTGCTCTTGTACTTGTAAAATTCCTTCTTGTTACCTTTTAATGTCCCTCATTAATTTTAGCTCCAGCTGGGTTTTGTTCTTTCTGGTTTTATTCCTGTCCAAGCAATGATTGTGTGCTTGTCCTTTGTTTCCTGTCTTTGTTTCCTCATATGTGCTCTGCATTTCCACCATTTCCATCCCCATATATGCTTTACCTATTTTAGTTCATGAAGAAGTTCCTTATTCAGCCAAGTGCTCCTTCTGTGCATACCTTGTCCATATGTGCTGCTTCCTCATGTATTGCTGGGTTAGGCCCCTTTTCTATGTCAGACTGATTCTAGAGTTTGTGTTATTTGATAGTAAAATACTCAAATATTGTTGCCTCTCCCTATCTTACAGCTGCACTTGCAGTGCACTGGCAATGTAAAATTTATGGTAGATTACTTCTTGCAATCACTAGCTGTGTGTACTAGGAAAAGGTCATTGGGACCTTGCTTGAATGCAAGGGACATTGCTTGAATACAAACAGCAGTGCAGATAGACTTGTATAGGCTATGACAGAACTGCAGACTTTGAAAGAGGTTCGTTTTTCAGCAACTATAAAACTGGCAATATAAAATCGACGCTTTTGATGCTTAAGTGGCCAAAGTATAAGATAGTATATGTGTAAGTATAAAATAAGGTGAAGGTGTATTATTTTAAGGAAATAGCAAAGAAAAAAAAATATTTAATGTTTGTGGGTGGTGTGAGGAAAAAGTGTAGGGAAAAAGTTATATTGATGTGTCTTGCAAAATGCTAGTGTTAAATTTCTTTTTACTTCTCGATTGCTTTTGGATATATGCTATATTAGTGCAAAGTTTCATTTACTTGGATCTGACTCAGTTGCTGATGGAGATTAAGATCACTTGTACCTGTGAATCATGATTGATTCATTCTCTTTATTCCTGCTGAACAGTTTTGGGTTTTTTTCATCTGAAATCTAATTCATACTGTAATGTTCAGTAATCTCCATCAAACAAGAATATGATAGAACTGCAGAACTCATAAGAAAAACAGGAGGCTAAAAAGTTACTTTGCCGTTATCCTCTTGAACTCAATTGCATACTTAAACAAAAAGCTGCTTAATCCTGTATGTGACTAAGCTTTGAGGGAATTTTTCTAAAGGAGTGGTGAACTTTCTTCGCAGTATGGTCATCAGAGTCAAGACGATGCGTTTGTAAACTGACAAAGAAAAGAGTTCAAAGAGCAATTCTCAGCTGAGGTAGTAGCCATTGCTTATACAGGGCATGTGGCTAGATAATAATGCTTCTCCTGGGCCTTAAAATCAAAAATATATTAAAATTTTTTGCAATTCATATTTTAAATTACACTTGATACACATTTATTAGACATAACTTAATAATTGAGAGTAACTGCTTTATAGTATGTGAGTTGAGAATAACTTTCACCTAAATATTACATAAGACGACGTGTGGAATTGCAGTTGACTGGGCAAGTTTTTTTATACAGATAGGGCATGATAACATTACACAAATAAATATGCCAAAATATATGACAGCAATACATCCTCCTGAAATACATGCCTTGAATTTTTTATTTTAAAAGGTAATTTTTTGTAGGGTTTCAAAGCCATTGCTGTGGAAATTAGAAAAATTAGAAGATGTTTAAGCATTTCAAAGGTCAGCTTACTAATTTTACTATGTATTATGAAAAGATGTCTTTTATTTTTTATAACCTCTTAATTGCAGGAGGAGGAATTGGAGGCACAGATTTCATTTCTACAAGGACAACTAAACGACTTGGAAGCCATGTGCAAATATTGTGCAAAGATGATGAACACACATCTTGGTAAGTGCAGAACCCTGTATTAATCTGTAAATCTTTGCAAAGACTCTTCTCACGTTTGTATTAGAACTTGTTTTAAAGTATTTTATATTAAAATAATATTTATGTGGTACAGTATATATTATTTGATAGCCACAAATCGATATCTATTGGTGTACTGAATTGTTCTAGCAGATGCTGCCAAACACTGTATCTTTATACTGTCATAATTTTGAACAGGACTGTCATGACCGTCGATGATGCTAAAAAAGAAAAGAGGCATTTTGGCACAGATGCACTAAGATTTCTTGTATTGCAAGAGACATGCTAGAGCTCACAGCATGTGAGCTTACATTTTTTAAGCTTGTTTGCAGTTCAGCAGTCCCAGAATATACAACTATCACTGCACACATCAAATATCAAAATTCGTGCAATTTCATTAAACGTAGTGTCTTCACAGCCTATGCTGATCACCTTTGGTATGTAAAAATGCATTACTATAGTCTGGCTAGTTTGTAATATTTTGCTCAGACAAGGAGAAATATAGTAAGGTAGAAGTCAATGCATCGGAAACAGAATCGGCAAAAACTCCATCTAAAATTCAACTTGTATATTGCCAAGTCAAATGAGAGAAAGTAAACAAAAAGCTGTAATTAATTCATGTGTAAATGCTTTGATAAAAGCAGCATTTTTAAACTGTCCTGAACTGAACTCCAAAAGTTTGTGTATTTAGTTATGTGAAAAAGCACTATTGCTAAGAAATCAGAGCACAAGTCTAATTATTTTAAGGTTTGTTTATAACCTGCAACATCTAAGCAAAATAAAATAAAGTTGAATATTTCAATGGGTAGAATTAACTGTATGATACTTAAGTTTGCCAGGTCAGAAAGATCCGATGTGAAAGCCATATTATAGTTGTATTTTCTTTTATGTGAGTGTTTTAGTAGCCACTATTACGAGCCTTGGAAAAGCTATAAATATTGTGTTGTTTGAAAGTTTGGAAACACAGACTTCAGAAGCCAAGTGTAAACCTCTAACCTCAACAGCTTTTGTCTGATATATTGTTTCTGTGAGTGTACATCAGTAATTATTATACTAGAAGCAAGCAAAATGGATAAATCATTCGCTACTGAAATGATGAGGAAAAGATTACTGTGTCAAAAAGAAAAGCTGAAATTTCTTTGCTTTATGAAAGAAGACGAGGAGTGTTTAGCAAGGGTATTAGTTCAAGTACAAGCGCAAGCATTTCACCAGCTCTGGCTCTGGCCTAGAAATCAGAATAAACCCAGCCGCCTTTTGGCACTGGATCCACGGAACGAAAGCAAAAGAGTTATGATAATATGTAGACATTAAATTCTTTTTCCCAGATATATTAAAACCAAAACCATTTAAGACCGATAATCTGACAAGAGCATCGCGGAGCGGTTTGTTACCCTCACAGGACAGAGAAAGCCATCATACAGCTTTGGCTGCAGGGCTGCACCAGGTGCATCATGGCACCCCTGCAGCACTCTCAGAGCCTTCCAGCCTAGATTCTTCTAAATCGCACTCCCTGTACTTCTTTACAATATTCCTACATGTCTTGTCAACATCATGGGCTGTTAACCTTCTAAATTTGGTTACACTAATGTGTTTAAATGCTATAGAGATTAAAGTTGTGCATGATAAACAGAGCACAAGACAGACTGAGATACCACCAGCCTCCACAGCTTCTGCGCTTGTAGCAAAGTGAAGAGGTTAGGTATCCCCAAATCAGCCAGCAGATGATCCATGGGAAGGCAGGAAAAAAACCACTGGGATTCTTGATGGTCTGACCTGTACAAAATCCCTTCTGAAATCTGTCCGTCACGTTCATCCTTTTGATCTGAGTAGCACATGCCAGCAGGCTGGCCAGGATTCTTTATAACATCACAGAAATTATCTCCAGTGTCCATCCACTCCATGAGGCTTCAGGGAATGACAGCAAAATAAAACTCAGAGTGCATCTGATAATTTCTGGATTAAGGGAAAAGTTAGCAGGGACGGCACCTGGTCTGGTTCTCCCCCAGTTATCTCTTACCCATGAAAACTACTTCATTTCAGAGACCACCAAGCAGATAATGATGAGTTATATCACCGCTCTTGTAATCTGTCAGGACACAACCTCAAGGATATCACCTCTTCCTGTGAGGCTGAATGTTTTCTAACTTCATCACCCAGCTTTTGGCTCTTTTAGCATTCTTGATAGCAAAGTTGAAAATCTTCATTTAACTTACCTATACACGGTGATGAAGTAATCTCTCAACTCTGGTTTTGGTGGGTGGGACACTTTAATATTCATTTTATATGGGTAGCTTTTTAGACCAAATCATTTTTGTGATCTTCATTTGAATTCTTCAGGTTTTCATAACGCTTTTTAAGTGTGTTCGTCAGATCAGAATAAGCTGTGCCACCAGTGGGCTCAGAAAACTGGTTACTTAGCAAAAGGAAGGTCATCTCTTCACTCTTGGGTGTCATTCCTCTTTTTAAACGTTTTTGATGTGGCATGACTTTAGTGCTTTTTGATAAAGTGATAGGTTGAAGTTATCATCCGCTATGACCTTTAAAATTTGGTGAATCACAGCTTTCTAAACAGAGGATTTTATCCTGTAGATAAAATCAGGAAATGTCTACTTCCATATGTGTTCTTGCATTTGATTATGTTAAAATTCACTTCTTGTCATTTGGCTTTTTAACTGAATAATTCAGGTAGCTCTGCAAGGTACTCTCTTTTCTGCTACCACTCTAACTGCAGTTAGCCATCATACAGCTAATAGTTCTCTAAATTATTGATAAAAACATACATCTCTGAAATTTGAGGTGCCTTCCAGAACAAATTCCTTTAACAAGAGTTGTGCAACATTTTGAAGAGTTATCAATAAGTTCATTTTTTAATCTAAGGCCTGCCATTTAAATTTCGTAAAGTTTAAGGTTCTTTTTTAAAAAAAAAAAAAACCTCACATTTTTTTTAGGTTGACATTTTAAACAGGCTTTTTCAGACTTTATTCCTCAACTAATATTCTTTTTCCTGTATTGACTGCATTATATTTGCAGGTCACTTTTTAACAAAACAATTTTAATTCAAGCTTATGAAAATGCATATCCAGTGACCATTCATCACAGAATTATTTAATTAGCACTGTAAATCAGAACGTCAAAAAATTATAGCATGTTCTTTTTGTAGTTTGCAGTGGGACAATTCGGAGTTTTCTAGCCATCTTTTCTCAGGTTCTTTCCCTTACAAGAGGGATCCTCGTAACAATCAGGTGCAGTTACTTCATGACAGAGATGACATAGCTCAGAAATGATCAAAATAACCACCAAGTCATCTATTCTGTTTTAAATCCCTAGTATATAGTTTATAATCTATATAAAATCAAGTTATACTAAATATATTTTTATGTGTTGTTTTAGAAAATATTTTGTTTAATTAAAAAAAATCTTCCCACTACCCTGTAATGATACTACTTTACCAAGAGTGTTGTGTTTGTTTAAGTTTCAGCAGATAATACCACATTTTCTTTGCATAGAGCATAAGGAAAGACAAGAGGGATAGAACAGCAGTTTTTATTTTGTTCATGTATTCAAAGATGCTTTCACTAAATGTTTATCTCTTTCTGTAAAGAAATCACATAGTGTATCACACGGCAACAACATAATTAACTGCTTGTAATATCAGGGGTTGTTACCATGGGAATGAATGATGGTTCTGAAATATTACTACTTAGCACTATGTTCAGAAATTGCAAATAGGTTTTTGATTATGAAGAAGGAGGAAAATCGTTCCGTGTTCTTTGTCTCCTTCGTTGGGCTGTGCATTAGAAAGAGCTTTACTTCTCTTCCCCTCTTCTTTAACCACTCAAGAACTGCTAAGCTGGAATGCTTTTTAAGGCTTCCAAGGACAAGTTGAAATTTTTATGTGTAAAATGGCCAGACAGGAAAGGAGATTTTACTTCTGTTTCCAGCCTTTTTCACAAACTTGACATAGCTTTCAAAAAAAAATTAAATTAATAAATACATCCTGTGTTCAGTTCTTCCATTAATGAAATGAATGTTCATCCAATCTTGGAAGCCGTGTCCTGCAGCTTTGTTCACAATATAAATGCAGAATATTACTCAACTGAGAGAAGTAGTATAGCTGCCGTAGCTATTACTGCTCCAACATCATCACAAATACATTTTCTTGATGTTACTTTTTTGCATACACTGGCCTTTTTCAGGAAATAATACTGTCCCTGGTGCATTCAGTAGTATGGTAATGTTCTTCAGCAGTTTTCTTTTCTGTTAGTACAAGGCTTAATGATTCAGAAAGCCATAATACACCAGTTAAGTATTAGAATTTTATAACCTGTCATAGTGTTATTTATTTTTTGAAGAATTTTGATTTTTTTCCTCCCTTCTTTCACTGTGTCTAAAGACAAGCATCGAGCCAGCAAGTGTGTTCAGAAGACTATTTGCCCTGGTAAATTTGACCTCTGTCTGGTGTCATAGAGCAGATCGTGAATAATTTGTCTGTGAAATATGCACCCAAACTTCACTCAAAAGTGAATCTGCTGGAAGTCTCCTTCACTTGTCCTTCACATTTGATGTTGAACAGAGTTTGAGATGTTAGTTCGACGTGAAGTCAATCTGGAGGGTATCAAAGAGCAAACCTTCATAACATCCCAGACTCAAGCTGATACAGTGCTGTTAAATGGCCGTTCAAGTGACACCAGTAAATGACCCTGCCGTCCAACACCATCTGCTGTTCTGGTATAGTTAGAGTTTGGACCATGTCAGCACTGGCCCAGGGTTAAAGAACAGCCTCTTAACAAAAAGTAAATGAAAATCCTGGAGAAGCATCAGCCTTCCATAGGCAAGAACTAATATCAGAGATTGTGAAGGATGTTTATGAGCTTGCCAGTTATGTTCCAGAGAGAACAGTGCTGAATTTAAAAGGTAATCTGTTTCTAAGGGACAGGAACCAATCCGTCACTGTTCTCTAAGACAGAAGAACCCACCATTTGTTTCCAACAGAGACATAGTTTCAGACCTGCAAGTGTGTGAAAGTTTACCATGTGTAGTACAGGAAGTCCTTTTCATGAGAGGCAATTTAAAGGAACATTGGTTCAGTATTAACTTGGATATGGGGATCTTTATATAGAAACTATTCTTTTTTGATGGTCAATTTGTCAGGTTATGAAAGTAGAGAAAGTAAGGTCGTTCCACACTTGCTTTTGCTTAAGGGCAGCACTATGTAAATGCAGAAGGTTGCTTCCCTAGCTCTCTGAGCTTCAGAAGCAATTTAGCTGCTTTCTCACAGCATAGAGCCTCAGCTAATAAGCCTTGCAGACTCAGACCAGCTCTGCCAAGAGTCAGCTCACAGGATTCTGTACAACACCCTAGAAATATGTGCACAGATACCCAATCATACAGAAGAGACTTGAGTCTGCCTTTTTTTTCATTAACTGCGTCTTCATACTGGTACTGCTGAACTTGAGCAAGCTGCTAGAGGGATAGTCAGGTGAGTCTCAGAAATACATTGCTCAATATACAGTTTTTTTTAATCACTTCTTGTCTTGGAGGCAATATAACAAAGACCTCTGGGCTTTGACCCACATCTAGTAAGGTTATGCTTAAGGATGCTGGCTCTGCTAAGCCAAAGCAGATAAATCCTTTTCTGAGCTACCTGTACAGGGCCGGTTGGGTTGTTCCTATGGTGCATTTTCTGCTATCTGTAATATATTGCTGTGTCCTTCACCAGTATTCTAATACATCTCTGCCCCTCCAGGGTGGCTTATGGAAAGGATGTGGAAAAGTGGAGTTTTCATCCCCAGTTCTTCTAAACACCACCAGCATTCTGCAACTGGAATGAAATGACAGCTCTTGGGTTTCGTAGGCAACCTGCACATAACTGTGCATATTTACAAACTGCCCAGAAGATATCATAGAATCACAGAAACATAGAATGCTTTGGATTGCAAGGGACCTTTAAAGGTCCTTCTCCAAGATGAACAATCCCCACTCTCTTAGCCTCTCCTCACAGGAGAGGTGCTCAAATCCTCTGATCATTTTTGTGGCCCTCCTCCGGACCTGCTCCAACGGGTCTATGTCCTTCTTGTGCTGAGGACTCCAGAGCTGGACACACTACTCCAGAACACGGGTTTCACCAGAGCAGAGTGACAGAATCACCACTCTCGCCCTGCTGGCCACGGTTCTTTTGATGCAGCCCAGCATAGGGTTGGCATTTTGGGTTATGAGTGTGCAGGGCCAGCTCATGTCCAGCTTTTCATCCCCCAGCCCGTATTGATACTGAGAATTGCCCCGACCGCAGCCTTGTACTTAGCCTTGTTAACCTCCTGAGACATCACAGTAACAAAAAACGATGAAAGCTAGTCTTTTAAGTGCTCTTTGGGTGGGATCACAGGACATGTCCCTGCCACAGCCATCAGGCAGTGCTGGCAGTTGTGACATTCTCTGCTCGTGGCAGGGGGTTTGGACTAGATGACCTTTAAAGGTCCCATCCAATCCAAATGAGTCTGTGATTCTGTGATTTACTTACGCTTATGCTGCCTAACATCTCCCAGATAAATATTGTTTGGAAGACACCTTAGACATAGTTTAAAGCCATCTTTTCACTGTGATTATTGCAAACACCACGAATAAGGAGGAAATTCAGAAAAACAGGGGAATAAATACTTAAATAGAGGATATAATTGCTAGTGTAATTTTAGCTATTGTGTGAAATAGAACCTTAATTAGACTGGCTTCATCCATCCCTCTTTTAACAGTCAATGCAATTGTCACAAGGATGCATTTTATTATAAGGATTAGTTGCAGTGGAGGAGGGAGAGGAGAAAGTTGCCTTAATTGCTCACTATTTAAGGGCTGGTATATTGCCCAATATAGATCTGGATGTAGTACTTGTTAAATGTATGCAAGATAGTACTGAATTTTTGTATCGTGATAAATTGAAAAGTTACAATATTTTTGTAAGGATGAAATGAAATTTTTCTGCTGCCCTGGGTTGAAATGAAATACTTCAGCATTTGTTGAGGAAGTAAATGCATTAAATGAGTTCTCTTAAGCTTGGGATATAAATAAAATAATCCATAGTTTACAAACCCAGTGTAATTAGAAATGCAGTAAGTAAAAAAGGCCGTATGAGTCCAAGGGGAGTGTTCCTTTGATTAAGAATGATATAAAAGAACCTATAAAAACAGCTTATAAATAAAGAACATTAACAAATTCATTAAGCTGAATACAGGAATAGTTACTGGGAAACAAATACTTGTTGTATAGCATGACTTTCAGACTCTCGCTGCTGGTTGTGCTGTATATATTTGTAGAAATAACGAGAGTAATTCTTCATGCCCCATGAATTTTAAGCGCCTTTTAGTCCCTTGAGGGCAACTTCTAAGGTCAGAACGACACAGTTCAACTGTGAGAGAGCTACTTTCTGTCTACAAGAGCTGTGCCAATCCTGAAAGTCCAACTGTGGTAGGCACCTACAGACACTGTGCTTCCAGTAGTCTGGAAGAAAAGCTTACACACCCCACCATTATAAATCAACAGCTTTTCCTGCAACATTCAGTCAATTTGTGTTATAATATTTACTTCCATATACCTCTTGCTTTGGTGGGCATGGTGCACATCTCCCTGCCACTGACAGCCAGTGGCAATCCACCCTTTCCTTCCCAGCGTCTCTTAGGCATTGAGTTCTCTTCTGCTGTCAGCTTTAGGGGAATAAAACCCTGCCAGAAGCTGAATTCTGACATGACTGAGTTGTTAATTTCCTCATTATTTCCATTATACTCTTCAAGATCCACCTTTAGTTTAAATCATTATAGCTATATCGTAGCTAATCAGGTGAGCAGGAGCATATATGATACGCTGCTTTCACTCTTCACGCTTTGTTCAGCTTTTCAGTCACCCGTCATGTTCAGAATACATGGCATAGTTAGAGGAAGGACACAGAGCTACTCGAGTGATCCCAGATGACTGTTTTCACTGAAGACAGACCAGGTGATATGGAAAAGTCCGCACCTAAGGGACAGAGCAGCAGCATGACTCAAAACCATACAGAGATAGCAAACAGAAAAACAGTATTTTATCAAATCTGCACAAGGCATTTGAAAGTGCAGGGAACAAAATTGAGGCAGAGAAAAATGACTTTCCTTTGACTTGCATTTCTAATTATTTTTATTAATGTGAATGTAACCACACTTCACAGCTTGGGTTGACTTGCTTTTCAGTTATAATCCTAGCACAAATCCAGCACTACTGTCAGTAATCCACTCCTAAGGACTTCTGAATAAGTGGTACAAATATGTCTCAAGGCTTGCAGTGTCTTTTTTTTTTTTTTTAATCAGTTTAAGTCAAAGTCTTTTCTAAGAGGCAAAACAGTTTCACGCGTAACTTCGGACACTACTAAATAAATGTACTGCACAATTCCTTGTTTTCTAATATCCAGCTTCCCAGGCAACGAAACATTTGTCTCTCCCAAAACCCAAATGCATTCTGTGGATACTTAAAAAGTCCTTAATAACATAATAGTGATTTTAGGAGTGCTACTCCATCTTCTCATGGCACATTTGACCCTAGTATGTTCTTTTATTACAGAAATGCCATGGGTTAGAAACAAAAGTTTCTAATGAACAGAGGGAATACAGTTAATAGACTAATATTTCTTCAATGAAGGAATAAGCACTGGGTAATCATGGAAGTCTCAAAAAATTATCCAGAAAAGTGTATACAATACATGTGAGTAATTAACACAAAATAGTTTGAATGATGCAGTGAGGTTTATAAATCAGCCCCATTCCTTCTTCCCTGCCTCCTGGAGATGGCACTTCAAGTAAGTGTCTTTCCTTGATCAACCTCTATTAAAGAGAACCAAAAAGTCCTATAGTTGTAGGCAAGATCCCTAATTTCTTTGTGCATGCTACTTGGAAGCTGAAATCACCTGTTTCAAACTGCATGTTCCTTCCTAATAAAGGATAGTCTTTAGTTTTGATGCTTTAGCTTTTATTCCAGGTTAGCATAGCTGTGGGAAACATACTATTTGCTGAGCAGCAGCCACAATAATTAAGTCAGTAACATGTATTAGATGTGTATATTATGTCCTGTGACAGGATCCGTTGTCTTCATTGGTGTTCATCTCCCCTCAGAAGAAAACAATCCAAGACTTAAGTCATGGGGTGCTCTGCAGATTTTAATCCAAAATAAGTTGCAACATCCTTTTTCAATTTCACTAGCTTCATAGCACAGAGAACTGTGGGTGTATTTTAATTGAGAAATGTAAACTAACCTTTTGCATGCGATATTTTAACAGATAATTGTCCATTATATTGCTATTCATATAGGCAAAACTTTCACAGACTGAAAGCACACACCGTCAATACAAGTTACTCGGTTGTGGTTATTAGGTATAGTTTAACCAGGTAAATATTTAAACAATTTTATGTTGATGCACCTGCTCCAAAATGTCGAAGTTGTCTGAGGAGTCAAACACTCTGAGGAGTGTTTGAATTCAAACACTAAAACTAACTGGAATCAAATAACTTGTATGCTTAATTGTCTCTACAGGTCCTCACCATAAGCAATTAGGCTGACAAAACAGTAGAAACTAATAACTGCATTGGTGTTTTTCATATAGATAAATGATGAATTAAAGGAAAATACATGGTGGTATATTCAGAAGTATTTATTAGCACAGGTTGAGATAACATCGTAATTCTGTACTGGAGAAAATGATCCCATAAAAAAACTTCCAAAATGGCTTTCACAGTTTGTTGTCATTTATTCTATATATTACATGCATCATAGAAAATCCCTTAAGAATGTTTTAAATGGAATTCCAGGCATTTATGGATGTTTGCTTTCAAAACTCTCAATCAGTCCAGGTTTTTATGCAGCATTTACCTCAACAGTATTTGACTAAATCATTCTGCTTGCAAAATTATAAGCGATTTGAAAGAGTTCAGCCATACAAGAAGTAGAAAAGCTCATTATTTTCAAAATTTCTATATGATCTACAATAACTGTCTTTTACACAACTATATCGATTTTAATGTGTCTGCAATTTGTTAAAGTGTGAAGAAAGTGTTTAGATAGTAAGGAAGTGAAAATGTATAGCTTCCCTTTAGGAAAAATTTCAATTTGTTATGGCCACTTAGGCAGAACAAATTCTCATTTGCTTGTCACTTCACACCAGAGTAACTTTTCTAGTTCTGGTGAATGTAAACAGCAGCAGGAAGAGAGGAATTCTGTAGCAGAAGAGAGAGGAAAAAAACGTGAAGGAAAATATGTTTCTTGGAGGCTGGTGGTCCTAGTAGGTACTTGTAGTCATGGGTAAAGAGTTTTAGTGAGCAGAGTGGGGATGGGGTGATATGGAGCACATCAAATAACAGCTACTACGCAGATGTCATTTGTTTTAACAATGATCAGCACTGTCCATTAATACAAGGAGTGTGGGTTGGTACAGTCTATCGTCATCATCCATGCTAAAATTTCTCCAAAAATTTAGCCCTTCATGGGAAGAACACACTGTCAACTGCCATGGGAGACACGGTGCCTGTGCGCTTTTATATACTCATTCAATATTAATAAAGTGTTGATACTCCACACATGAATGAGACATACATACTATATAAATACATAATTTATATTAAAATAAACATTTTAAAGATTGCAATACTTCACAAAGAATTTGACATCTCAGATTTTTAAGGTCCTTAAGTTCTTTAGCACTCAAATGTTGTTAAGTGATGCTTTAAATATAATACGTAATCGCTACAATAAGAGTTGACATTGACAATGAGATAGATAAATGAAAGTTAGGCTACTTAGTGGTATTGCCTTCAACAACACTTAGATCATGAACTCTGTTGTTTGAGAAGGAAATTTAACTCTTCTCATTTGTATTTTTAATGCTGGAAAGAAAATGCCGTGTTTGGAAACATCATGAGCTGCATTATTAAACAGCAGTACCACTATGTCATACAGACTAGTCTTCCTAGAAAGGCCACAAACCACTGTTAAGTTCTAGATTTTCTTTTCCATTTTAAGGAGAGAGCACATTTTCCTGCTCAGTCAGATCAATCAAGTTCAGATAGGAAAGAAGTATTTATTGTGAAAAGAGAGAAAAAAATATTATCAGAAGCTCAATTTCTGGTCCATCCTTCCAGCCTTCTAATGTTAGTGAAAAAGCAGTCTTGCTGTCACTAGTCTGCTGTGCTGGAAATGTTGGAAGCCTTTTCTGTACACCCTGATTTCATAAAAATTGACCATAAAAAGCGCTGGAATAGGAGTCCGGAGAGTTGGCTGTGCCTCGACGTCTGTGGGAAACTTGGGATTTTTTTTGCTCTCCTTTTTTTTTTTAAAAAAAAAATTAGGAAGGCAAAGTAATACACTCAGTTCTCCCCTTAACTGCTGCTTACCTTGGCAATGAGAAGGTCCTTCTCATACTTCATGCATTCTGAGTTGGAACTGTCTTCTCAGTAGTGGAAAGGGAGGGTGAAAAAAAAGTTGATTTAACATGATTCTGGCACTGTCAATTGCTCACATGTCATTGATTAGGAGCTAGTAGTGGAAAGGCAGCATTCATAATAAAGCTTGCAGCTATTTTGAGTTAGCTCCTCTCAGCAGGCATCATCTTCCTTGAAAGGCCCCACAGAGACCAACTTAAAATAGAAAATATTAGGAGAGAAAAGCAATGCAGTACAGAAAAAAAAAACAAAACAACAGAGAACCTAAGAGAACAGGGAAGTTTCTCCTGAGTTCAGTTTTCTCCCATCTAATTTTGTGTCAGTGTAAAGTCAGGTCCATGTTGTGTCTTCATCTGGCAGGACTGTAGATCTGCCTGTCTCCTGCTTCTCTGGTGGAGGGGAAGACATGCAGGTCTGTCTTGCAGATGGATAGACATGGAGGGATGCCTGAGAGGACCTTGTCTACAGCAGACTAGTTCTCTCACTCATTTAGCACAGCTCTCGGTACGTTTCTTGCCGAATCTGTATTGATGCATGTGAAATTTTCAGTGAAACTTAGATTGCTTAATAAGTCACTAAAATAATTAGGCCAAGCCTAACAGCCTTTCCACATTCAGAGATGAAAGTTTTGAACAGGCCTTTTCCCTGGTTAGGAAGCTCAGCAGTGACTGTGCACACCATCATGCAATATGTAGCAGTTCAGTCATCAAAGCCTTCTCTAATTTTCCTGCTAGGAGCTGCTGTGGATTATTTTCCTCTTTCATCTCTGTGTAGAGGATGGTAGCATGCTTTCAGTTTAAATTTTAGAAGTTAAGATAGGCAGAAGGAATCTTGAAATTGTTTTGTTGTTTTTTTTTTTTAAAGTACTCCTACAGTGAGTTTACATGTGAACTTAGTTGCAATTTAGAATAACTGTAACATCAAGAAATGGAAAATACATTTCACCTTAATTTTTAGCTTTCTGGACTGTTGCTACCCAAGTCACTACTTGATACATGTCTTTTCTACAAAATATAGAAAAACCAACAAAAATGCAATCTTTTGTATGTTACTCCTTTGTAGTTCTAGTTGGCTTTAAAGTACATCAAGGCAGCTGATCATAGTCTCGCCGAGGAAGCAGGTATTGATTTACTGATCAAGTATCTATAGAACTTAAATGAAACTGCTCACTTGACAGTAAGGACCCAAACTTAATTCTAATTAATTATGTAAAAGGCATCTCTTGGGTTGTGAGTCTTGTTTGAGGGCAGCCATAATAGTAGATAATGTTACTGACTTCTGAAGAGAACAGCTGGTTTTACAGTTCCAGTGTTTTGGAGGTTTAGTCAAGAGTACACTTAGAGTAGGACAGTTCATTTTGTGAAACTTAAAGGCTTGTTAGTACTATGTTGAAACAAATCCAGAATCATGTAATGGCTGTCTGGGATCTCCTGCATCTCACAGCAGTGCAACCACCAGGTGACAGATTGCAAAATTTACTTTTTGTTTTCCTCTGGTAAGAACTGCACTGAAACAGGAATATTTTCTTTTTCTGCAGAAAGCATTTGGCATCAGCTAAATGAAATCTTGATGAAAGAAAAGAACAAAAAAAAAGGTAGCCAGAAATGTTTTACCTTAGCCTTAGTCTTCTTCATACTATAGGATTTTGTTAACTTTTGAATAACAACAGCTATCCCAATGAGATAGATATTTATAGCATCGAGTCAAACTGGACTCAGTTTTAAATAATCTAGAAATCACGTAGTCAGTTTGTTTTGATTCCTTCGTGTCAGTGTTCATTTTACAGGTAGGAAGATGTTTTCCGTTCCTAATTGACATCTGCAGGGTTTTTTTTTATCATAGTTATTTTATTTAAAAAAAAAACTAATTAAAGCTGTGAGATACTGATACAGAGCATCGGATAAGGAAAAAAAATCAATATATGGCTAATTCATTTATATACATAAAGTACCTCTTGCAAAATATAGTAACATTTCCTATGAATGAAGAATAATTCAATAATTCATCTCAGCTTAATGTAAACGTCCTTCAGTTGAGCAATATCACACCAAATATGCTTCCTAGCACTCTTAACAGAGCTAGTGTTTTTAAAAGTGTTTATAGTTACAAGGGTATCTTTTGAGATCCAGAAGGGTAAAATTAAAAGCTTCTGTCTGCACTAGAGAGCTTAGTTTCCCAGTTCATCTCAGCAACTGACTGCGCTGTGACATCCCCCCAGCAGTTGGAAGAGGCTTGGATGAAAGCCCCTCAGGTGAGGGTGGCAGGAGTGCAGCTGTGGAGGGACATACCAAATCTCTTCCCATCCCTCCTCTTCTTCCCACCTCTGCTTCCAGTCCACATGGATTGCAGAGGGTGGTCCCAGCCGGAGGCTGTGATCAATGTGCAAAATCACATTGCCCGTGTGCTTCTCTCTTATAAGGATTTCTTTTTTTAATTCCTCTCTATTTATTTAGCCAGGGAAAAAGAATGAGCACTGATAAATTTGGGTTCCATACTTCTCTCTCATTTGGTAGGTAATAAACTTTGCTTTCCAAAGGGATGAGGGCAGTTGATGAGAAGCCATGTCCGTTTCAAGGGCATAATTAAGAATAAAGATCCATTGCTGGTTCCACAGAGAAACCTTAATTCTGCTTCATTGTAATAGAGAAGGACATCCCAGTTTATGACCTTGTGTCACAACTGTTACTTACTGGGGAGTAAGTGGCTGATTGCATCTTGGGGCATTTTTCTGTGTTAAGTGGAAGTGTACCTTTTGAGTCCAAAATTGTGTCTTAGAGCAAATTCCAAGTAGAAATTTTCCCAAAAAAAATTTTTGTTATTTTATCTGCTTAAAAATAATAGACCGTATATATCCAAGACATATGCCATACTATACTTTAAGGATACTGCAAATAGAAGGAAAAATGTGACAAATTCAGCAGTTCAGTATTAGAAAATTTTGCTGTATTTCCAGTCTTTTCTGTCTTCATCTTTTTTCCTCTGAAACTAATATTAATCTGGCATTAATCTTGCTAAAGTAAGTATGTGATGATAGAGAAATTTTAATTAGTTTTTACTGCTGGCTAACTACCATAGTTCTATTCGTAAGTTCTTAGAAATGTCTCGATATACTGGCTCTTCACAGTTACAGCTGGGTTTTGTAGCAACAATAGATTCTCTTCCATTTTTTTGAAATACTGACTTATAAAACATCTCTAAAGAGCAGAACTAATAGTAGATTATTTCCACATCATGTGGAATGCCTTTCAGCTTTTGTTCACTTGCTCTTATTTTCCTGATTTTTTAGATTTCCCTCATTTAGTCTTCAGCAGGTTGAAGGTTTGTTTTGAATTATTTTCTTTCTCCATCTGCTTAGTCATTATGCATACCATAGTTTTTTTAATGTATGATTTTAATTTATGTGGGAATCAAACACTATAGAAGTGCTTTTCTTTCTAATGCTGAGAAATGGAAAAGATGGTAGAATTCAGTGATTCAGGCTGTGATTAAACATTGCTTTCATGCCTATGAAGATTTTGCGCTTCTGATGTTAAAGTTCTGCACCTTTTGAAAGTAGGAAATGATGCATTGTTTGTTAAACACTGGAAATCAGAATTTAAAGAAGGCTCTGAGGAGACCTTGTTGTCGCCTTCCAGTATCTGAAGGGGGCCTGCAAGAAAGCTGGGGAGGGACTTTTTAGGGTGTTGGGTAGCGATAGGACAAGGGGAAATGGATCCAAACTAGAGGAGGGTAGATTTAGATTGGACGTTAGGAAGAAATTCTTCACTGTGAGGGTGGTGAGGCACTGGAACAGGTTGCCCAGAGAGGTGGTGGAAGCCCCATCCCTGGAAGTTTTGAAGGCCAGGTTGGATGGGGCTCTGGGCAGCCTACTCTAGTGGGAGGTGTCCCTGCCCATGGCAGGAGGTTGCAACTCGATAATCTTCAAGGTCCCTTCCAACCCTGATGATTCTATGATTTTATAAGTAAATACTAGTATAATTTATATGGTTAATATTGAGAGGCTAGACAGTTTTGATGTAAAGTGTTAAAAAAGCAAGTAAAATATCAAATTAACTATGCTTTCTCTCAGCTCATGATGCTGCACATTTGCAGAAAGATCTAGTTCTATATTGTTCCTAGCCTTCATAGTGCAGTGCCTTGCTAATGCAAAATTGATACTAGACATTGTTCAATCGTTCTACATTTGACCTCGTTGCTGCAGGACACTGCCATTGTAACACGGTACCTAGTAAATGCTAAATAATGTAAGCATGGATCTCCTTGTTCAGAGAGGCTGCTTATGCAAAACAGAGTTACCCTATCCATCTGCTGTTGCTCTTGACATTGATCACCTGGCCTTTCGTGGACTCTTGTCATCTATTGCCTTTCGTGGCTCTAGACTCTTATTCCTCCTACTTTTCAGATTGTTTCTTTAGTGATTCCTTTAGCACTTAGGCTTGGATCCTTTCTTTTTGTCCTTTCCTTTCTTCATTTATACCCATTACTAATTTCTGCTCCCCACTCTAATTTTAAGCCTCTGGTTTAATATGTGTATTTTAAATCCACCTCTCTACTTCTGGGCTTCCACAGGGCAGATTTTCGCCTGTTTAGGAGACTAGTTGGCAGAGGCCCTTGGGGGAGGCAGTTGTGAAGGGCAAAGGAGTCCAAGAAGACTGAGCATTTCTCAAGAGGGCAATCCTTAAGGCACAGGAGCAGGCTGTCCAGGTTGTGCCATAAGAAAACCAGCAGGAAAGACCGGTCTGACAGAACAGAGAACTTTGGCTGGAACTCAGGAAGAAAAGGGAAGTCCATGGCCTGTGGAAGAAGGGACAACTCAGAAAGACTATGAAGATTCTGTGAGGCTATGCAGGGAGAAAATTAGAAGGGCCAAAGCCCAACCAGAACTTAATCTGACTACTGCCATAAAAGACAATAAAAAGTGTTCCTATAAATACATTAACAGCAAAAGGTGGGCTAAGGAGAATCTCCATCCTCTATTGGATGTGTGAGGAAATATTGTGAGCAAGGATGAGGAAAAGGCTGGGGTACTGACTGCCTTCTTTGCCTCAGTCTGTAATGGTAAGACCAGTTGTTGTCTGAGTGCCCAGGCCCCCTGAGCTGGACAACTAGCATGAGGAGCAGAATGAAGCCACCATGATCCACGAGAAAATGGTCAGTGACCTACTACACCACTTAGACACACATAAGTCTATGGGACTGGATGGGATCCACAAAGTTGCTCCAGGGTGAGTTTAGATTGGATATTAGGCAAAATTCTTCACAGAAAGGGTTGTAAAGCCCTGGACCAGGCTGCCCAGGGCAGTGGTGGGGTCACCATCCCTGGAGGTATTTAAAAGCTTTGTAGTGGTGGCACTTAGGGACATGTTTTAGTGGTGACCTGTCAGTGCTGGGTTAATTGTTGAGCTTGATGATCTTGAAGGTCTCTTCCAAACAGAACTTCCATGATTCTAGGATTCTAATCTTTCTTCTTGCCCAGTCTCCCACATCTCATTCTTTTGCTATTTATTCTGTAAACACAAAATTTATGCCAAATTGCTCAATGCTTTTACTTGAAACTTCATGTTGTGTCAAAGCTGGCAGTGTCATCGTGTTTGCCCCTGTCAGCATAATCTGTGACGACAGATTTGGCTTTTCACAGGTTTGGGCCCTGAACATGCAGAATGTTTTTAAAAATAAACAAATGCAATGCAGGTGTGGATTAATGGTACAAAGCTCTAATTTTGGAGCACCTGAGGTACAGATATTGGTGAGCATTGTTCCCAAATGAGTGTCACTGAGGGATTTGGGCTCAGCTCTGTGTATGTAAGACAGGAGTGGCACAGAAGTATATTCTGTCATTTTCAGTTGAGAGATGCCATCTCATTCTCTAGACTTGTCACTAGGAATCTTTGCTGTTTTCTTAAAGAGAAGGAAAGTAGGAGCTAGGAGGCCAGAGAAGGAGCTGACATAGTTTAAAGAGTCTGCAGAGCTGTTGGAGCTATAGTTTCTCAGGGCTAGTTTGGACTGCAGCATTGCCTGGGATTTCCCTGACAAGGGGAAGACCACCAGAGCTCCAGCTCTGATGTGTTAGCCAGCCTCCAGCCCTGACTCCTGCAAACACCGTATACCAGAGGATTGAAATGCATCCCTGGGGGACAGCGCTACAAGTAGAGAAGGCGGGAGTCTTCCAAAGTGACAGTACTGCACTATTCTTTCTGTTAAATAAGTTTTGCTCAGCCCTAGGTCTTTTACCTAAAAGATGGGATTGGAAAGGAAATGAAACTTTCAGTCTTTTTATGAAGAAAGAAAGCGTTCTAGCATCTTCAGTGCCCACGGCATCAAGGTGAAGATTGCTGCTCTCCTACCCTAACCCTGAATTTCAGAGAGCTGCAGCAGATTCCTCTAATTGTTCTTGAGTGCTTCCAAAGCATTTTCAGCTGCAAAGCTGTATGTAACTCCAGTAGCCACAGAAGCCACGGTTTTCTTCTAGGGGCCAGTAGTAACCTGAGCCCCTTGGTACGCTGGGGCAGTAGGAGTCCCACAGCAGCACAGCGTTGTTGTGGGGCCCCTGGCAGCAGTGCCAGGCTTGGGTAGCCTCACCTCCACAGCTAATAAGGTTGTCAGCCTCTTTATCTGTGCAAAATTGTGTTTGCAGGTCACAGGATTTTGTTTTGCAAGGGTAAGTCAGCAGTAAGTTGGCAGCACATTAGAGATTATTTAGGGAATTTTCTCTCTTTACCTTTTTTTTTCTTTTGATGTTGCAGGAAATATTCAAGAAGTCATATTACAAGAACAGTTGGAAAAAGAAGATGAAATTCTGGTTTCCTTGGCTGGTTTGAAGCAGGTATAACTATTGCTTGGCTTAACCTTCTTATACCCCTCAGTGCCATTAATCCTTTCTTTTTTTCCTCCTTTTTATTCTTTTTGTATGTTGCTGTTTTGTCTTTTTGTAGCCATTTGACTAATATTAGTGCATCAATCAGAACTGAGGTCACGCGACACCATCATTTTTCTTAATGCAAAATGTACATGCTAGGCAATAATCATGCCTGTGTTCCCGTTATTTAAATGTGACAACACTTGAATGTCATTGAATTAGAAGAAAAAATACTACATAGATAAAATGAGAATGCTGCTGAGCATCTGTAGCTCTGATTATAGTGCCCTGTGCTCCCTCAAAATACATTTTGTGAGGAACGATGTGACATATGTTAAACCTATAACAAGGTAGAGAATAATCTTAACAATTTCATTCTCTTTAGACCTCTTGGATAGTAGTTTGTCAAACTCTGATAAAACCACATTTCACTGATACTTGTATCTTTAATCAATATAGATAGGAGTATTGACTTGCTTCCTATCTCTTCAAAGCCAGTATTTTGAGGAAGCATAAAAGTATGCTGCACTGAGCTTTAGAGAATTTAAAAATTCCTCCAGATTTCTAACATTCTTTCCTCTCCCATTCAACAACAGATCAAGGATATCTTGAAAGGTTCGTTGCGTTTCAACCAGAGCCAGCTGGAAGCTGAAGAAAATGAGCAAATCACTATAGCTGATGATCATTACTGTTCCAACAGTCAGAACAAGGGGACAGGTGATGTCCTAAAGGAACCTGTTATGACAAAGCAACAGTTCATCTCAGGACAACAGGTAAGATAAAGACATCTGAAACAGGCCGTTGATGGAACAGTTTTTGGAGCATGTCCAGACATTACAAGGGAACACACCAGCATTCCTGGTGCATATAGAGCCATAGTTAAAAGTGTCTCTAAGCTACTGTCCTACTCCCATCAATTATTTTTTATTGTGGTGTTATGCTACACAGAGATATTTATGTCTAGATGTTACACAGTGTTTGGAGGGGTGGTTCTTTCAGACTGTTGAATCACAGACTCACAGATTAATTTCCTACAAAAAGATGTAAGAATTGGAGGTAAGTATTCCCATATCAGATGTTCCCATATGATTATTCTCGTTGTCCTTGTCCTCCCAAATCCCATTATGTAAGAGCTGCTTATCTGCATTGCAGAGTATTCACGGCCAGTGCCAAAAAGGAAGTAGCAAGGAGGTTGCTTTTACCTTCTAGTCCATTGTATTGACTTTCTCCTTGAATCAGTAAACAGTGTTTTCACATGCAAAGCCTACAGTCACAGAGCAAGCTGATACACAGAATGAGGCATTTCTTTTCGTGGTCAAAGGTCCCTCTCTATGCAAGACTCAAATGTGATCCTGAAAACAAATACTTTTATATATGCACATTTCTGTGTTAGAGTTCTGTTAAGTCAGCCACCCCGCTGCTGATACTCACACTTGTAAATCAACGGCAGCGCTATCACCTCAGAGTCTAACCGAGTCTGCAGTCAGTTTACTTTTGACAAGTTTTTTTAGGAACTACAGGAAATATTTATTAATTTTCAAATAATGACAAATATTTGTTTTGATTTATTACATACAATCCCCCTGACTTAGAATGCTCTATGTTAAAAATTATATTTGAATCGTATTTCAGTATTAGAAGCAATACCAAGACTAATGTGGGGTTTTTTTAACTTATTAATGACAGGTTCAAAGAGCAAAGCTTTGCTAGAAAGCTTTCATTGCTTGTTTATCTGTTGTCATTGCAATCACTACTTTCTGCCATAATAAAGCCATAGGTTAAACTGATGTGCCATATTGGAGTATTCATATAATGACCTTGCTCTTTATTTCCTAGCATTTTATACAAAGTACCTTTTGCTTTCTTGTCAAAATGGCAAATAGTACTTTTCGATGATTTTTACTTGGATTTATTCTAGAATCTGGAAGGTAGAACGCTATGTAAGCTGCCAACATGCTGTATGAGTGCGTGCAGACCTTACTTGTGCTGGAGAAGCCCTTCCTTGGCTGCTGGTCTAAACCACGTGTGACTGAGTGGAGGTGCTGGGGCTTTTCACTTTGAGCATTGAGTGTGGAGCAGGTTAAGCCTGGTCTGCACGGTTTTATTTCCAATGGAAACTTTTTGGCCAATGTGTAATGAAGGCTGGTCTTATCCCAGTGTGTAGCCAGGGTATATACATCCAGCCTCAGGAACTGAGAGGGTTCCACAATTTTGGAGGCCGCTGGTAAGCCAACTACGAGCAATGTGAGTAGAGGTTGTACAAGCTGAGGTCCTGCAGAGCTTTCATGAAGCTTCAGCACTGCATGGTTTACGTTTAGAGGTGCCATACATTTTTACAGATTAACCTCCTCTGCTTTTACCTTCTGGAAGTTCCAGTTTTGATAATGAAAAACAGCCCCTTTGACAGAAGGAAGAAGAAAAGATTAGGGTTAGAAATGGCTGTCCAGGAGGACTGTTAGTATCCCAACGGTCTGTACTGTTTCTGAGCCCATCATCTTTAACCGTTCTGTCACTGCAGACAAAAAGAAGAGAGTTTTGGACCCCTTTTAATAAAACATGGGAAAATAAAACTGTGGAATTTAGTGGTCTGTGACATTCAACTGTTAGTTGATGGGATCAGTCATTGGCCCAGACCGGGCCATGGCCCAGGCTTTTAGCTCTGCTGAAGAAAATGGGCTGCACTGATGCCCTGGGTCAAGCTAAGAGTACTTACTGAGAGCTGCAAGGGGATTAAAAATTCCAGCCACTTACAGACCATTTAATGCATTTCTTGCTGAATAAAAGTTAACTGTATTTTCATTTTCTGTGGCTTTGATAGTGCATGTAATTCTGTTTGATGTGACTTACACCACAGAGATTTTTCTCCGGTGGAATTATAGGGATATTTTGTGCGACACTTGGAAAAGTTACAGGTGTAGCTGTTATGTAATTGAGATTAAAATCTGGTCTTTTGTGCTTGGTTGTTCTATAAGTATAAATTATTTATCAACCTTACATTTTTCTAAGAGTTTTCTTCCTTTTTTTCCCTAAAATCCCTTTCTGGAAAGTGAGGGTAAGGATAGAGCCCTTCTTTGGAAAGGAAAGCTGCAAAGTTAAAAATGCAATAAAAAAATAGATAAAGGCTCAAAGAAACAGAGCATTTTTTGGAATGTTTGCCTTTGGTAGCAGTGTGTGGTTGACAAACAGAAGGCTTCTGTTGCTAAATAATAAATGATAATTAACACATTATCTTGCCTTTATGTCTGTTCAAAGAAGGAGGCAAAATGAGCTGCTGTTCTTCTGAGCTTTCTTGAATTGTATCCTTACAGTTAGTTTTAACTCATTCACAATATGAAGGCAATTGAAATAAGCCTGGTCCTAGTAGCTGATATTCATCAGGAAAAAATCTTTGGAGGAGCCATATGGCAACGGGCGTAAGGTTGTTAACTTTCAAAGCTACTGGAAGTATAATTCTGTCATTTTTCATTTATTCAGTAGTGGCAGCAGATGGAAGGAAACATGGTTCACGTCAGCATGAGTTTCCTGAAACAGAAACAGGCAGCAGAAGAAGGGAGGAGGTATTTTACCTCTGGAAATATCGGTACCAAAATACCAATGTATTCCAGGGATAGGTAAACATTTACGGAAGGCCCTTTTATAGCATTTTGGAATCAATCTCTATGTTTTGCTCCTTCTCTGATAAATCAGTGAGCTATACATCTCTTTCACAGAATCAGAAAGTGAGTAGAATGAAAAGTAGTGTTGCAAAGCACAACACTAATGAAAAGAAATTGAGATGAGTAATTTTCTTTCCTTTCCCTTTATTAATGGGAGCCCAGGAGCACATTTTTGGAAGTGTAATTTAGGAAACCGCAACACCTCTGCGAAGTGTTTATGATGGAGGGCCCTTGCTGGGGCTCACTGCCAGAAGGAAGATATCCCGTTGGCATCCTTGGGGCTGCCAGCGAGGAAAATACTGATCTTGCTGGGCGAGAGTGTCATTAGGTGACATCTCAGTCACCCTGTGCAAGGTCTCCACCCTACGCAAAGTCATCCATCTCGGATGTGAGGGCTGTGAGAACTGAAATAGCGTGATCTTGATAGCTTGGAATAGTAGTATATAATTTTGTAAAATGCGACTGCGCTCCCTGAGAGCTTTTAAACAGAAATGTGGAAGGAAGCCAGGTGAATTATGCGGTTGGGGTTGTTTAAAGGAATATATATTTCTGTTATATGGGGTGGGTGGCAGGGGGAAACAAAGTTCTGGAATTTGTAAAATGACATTTAGAGCTCAAAAAAAGGCTTCACCTGCTTGTGACTACACTGGGTGCCTGGTTAGTCAGGGAATTACTAACACGTGGTCCTCATGATGTTCAGCGAGGCCAAGGGCAAAGTCCTGCATCAGGGTTGGTTTAATGCCCAGTATCAATACGGGCTGGGGGATTGAAAGCAGCCCTGTCAAGAAGGACTTGGGGATACTGATTTATGAAAAGCTGGACATGAGCAGCCAATGGTGCCCTCACAGCCCAGAAGGCCAGCTTTATTCTGGGCTGCATCTAAAGCAGTGTGGGCAGCAGCTCGAGGGAGGTGATCGTCCCCCTCTACTCTGGTGAGATTCCCCCAGCAGTGCTGGGTCCAGCTCTGGAGTCCTCAGCACAGGAGAGACAGGGACCTGTTGGAACAGGCACAGAGGAGGCCCCAGCAACGATCCGAACCCTCTGCTGGGAGGCCAGGCTGAGAAAGTTGGGATCATTCAGCCTGGAGAAAAGGCAGCTCCAGGGAGACCTTATTGAGATGTTTCAGTACATAAAGGGAGCCTGTAGGAAAGATGGGGACAGACTTTTTGGTAGTACCCATTGCTATAGGGCCAAGGGGTAGTGGTTTTAAATTAAAAGAAAGTGGTGTTAGACTAGATAGAAGGAAGAAATCTTTTACAGTGAGGGTGGTGAAACCCTGGCCCAGGTTGCCCCGGGAGAAGCCCCATCCCTGGAAAAATTCCAGGTCAGGTTGGATGGGACTTTGAGCAATCTGATAGAGTTAAATGTCCATGCTCGATGAGGGGGAACAGGGGACTAGATGACCTTTAAAGGTCCCTTCCAACCCAAACCATTCAATGATTTTATGACTCTACGTTGGTGGAGCAGAGCCACAGTTCTGTGCTGCCTGATTCCTCAGCCCCTGGAGATGGCAGCTGATTGACTGACAGCTCATGAAGACAGCATTTCAAACAGACCGATGAAAGCAAAAGGCTAATTAAAAACAAATGATGTCTCAGTTCAGAAGTGCTTGAATAGTGAAGTAGCTCTCCTTGTAGGATAGATCTGTTTGTTCTTAGCTTCATGGAAACTGATACCTGAACTACCCAGGCCCTGCACAGATCAGGACACTTGAGATCAAGTTTGGTAGGACTTAGCACACGATAGTTGTTGGTATTTCTAAAAGCAATCATCTGCTCAGTTTGTTATGAATTTTGTTAAGTCACTCTAAGAAAATGATTTTGTATAAAAAAATAATAGATGCAGATTTCTGTCAATTTCACAACTGTCTTTTAGGACCTTTAAAATTGTAACCAATACTCTGGATATTTCCATTTGAATGATAAAGTATTAAAATGGGTTATTTACAAAACAAAATACTATATACTATTTTATCTAGGTAATAAAATATTATTATACCCAGATACTATGTAGATAACACCAAAAAACAATAATAATAGAAACAGAATGTTTTAAAAATTTACTGCAAGGATTATTTGAATCCTTGTTCATATAAGTTTTGGAAGAGAACAGGTCACAATCCCATGCCTGAACATATTTTCAAATTCTGCTGATGTTTATTTCACTTGTGACTTTTAACAATTTTAAACAACTATGTAAATAATAACCAAAGACTTCAAGCTCCCTTGTTTCATATCACAGTCATTCTTAATCACTGGTGGGTTTTGCTCCCTGAGCTACTCTGCAGTTCCCTTTCAAGAACATTCTGATCTATAATCAGCAATCAGAGCAATGGAAAATTGTTTTCAGCTGTAATAATAAATTGGACAAAATAAGTTTTGCTGGAAGCCATGGATACCATAACTCCAGGTTTTGGCTTGCCGATACTTCTGATACTCCACTTTTATATACAGTGCTGAGGGTCTAACTTTATCTTGTTCAGATTATTCCTGTTCTTTTTTGTAACTGCTTTCTCTTTGTCTTTAATACCTTCAGTCTCTCTTTTATCCCAGAGTGAATTTACATGCTTTTGCTTGGTGAAAGAGTCACAGCTGAGGGGCTCATAGGTGACACACACATTGACATACACATTTCCCCAGCTGCCCCTCTACTTCTCCTTTTTCTCAGTCTTGTATTAATCACATATATTGGCTTCAATATCATGTCACTTCAGGATGCTTGTCCTCACAGGCTATTTGACAGGTTGCATTATTACTGTGAAAGAACTTGTGAGAGAGCAACTAGTAAAATAGTTATAATCTTCTTAGAGGAGCAGAGCACTAAACGGCAATTGAATGCCGAACAGAACAAGGTGTTGTCCATTTGAGTTGCCACCAAGCTAGCAGGCTGCCAGTTGTCAACAAATGAGAAACCCCACTCCGCTGTGTATGGCAATCTTCCCTTCTGATTACATGTAGCCCTGACTGTTGAAAAGCTGGGATTCTCCTAAACATGGCTTGTTGGAACATAAGATTGCAAGTTCGCAGAGAGTTTTCTGATACACAGATGTGTGGTCTTGATCCACTGCCTGAGTGCTCAGGGCAGCATGTTTCCCAAGGTCTAAGCAGACTGAAGAGGGATTCCCAGACCCTTGTTTTCTGGTAGAGTTAAGAAATACTCGACGACACTAAACCTTGAAGCCCTGGGAGCCCTGATCCTGAAATGGTGCACACTAAACCAGATCTATGTATGGCTCCAGTTCTGCAGGTCAGGGTTTTGCGAGGAAATTTGTTATCAAACCGTTCTCCAGACAAGCTCCGAAATGCTGTTGTACATGCAAGCCGGCAAAAAATTCCCCAGTACTACTTCATTAATTGCTACTGAAAACTAACAGCAATGAGAATATAGTTACTGAAAATCTTCGCAACTGTAATGTGTGTTTGATGTCTGGCTGCTGTGATCACCACATGGATGCACTATGATGATGAAACATGTCAGGCTGCTACACCAAGTAATGTGGGTTTAGAGTGTTAGGTTTTAGGCTTTTGTGAGTAACAAATACATTATTTCATTGAAAGTTAATATCTACCTTAAATTTTTACTTCTTGATTTGGACATTGCTACTTTTGGATAATGATTATTCCTTTATCTCTTTCCCATATCACTGACATGCATCATAAGCCTTGTTAATTGCTAAAACCGGTACTAACTTGAGGTCCTTCCCATGCTGTTGTCTCACAGACTACAACTGACTCGAGCACGAGTGAGAGCAAGAGTGCTGATGACTATATTATGGTTTCCAAAGAAGAGGAAGGATGTAGAAGTGCTGTCCCGGAGCCAGCGCAGTCTTTTCAGGCACACAAGGAAGCAGCAGTGAAGCCAGAAGCTCGGTCTCGTTCTTCTTTGGTATTCACTGACCCACTGATGGGCTCCATTTCAGCCTCCTCCAGCAACTTGAGCTCCAGCCCTGATGACGACAGCAGTAACAACAGCAAAGATTCTGACTTTGCTATTGTCAGCCCACTGGACATCTAAAGAAACAGGTTGGGAGAGTTTAGGAGGTTGATAGTTAACCACTCAACTCGGATTCCTATGATTCTGTGGGCTGGATAGTTCTTTGGATTAAAAGGACAGAAAATAGACGAAGGTAAACCATGTTTGCTGCCAAAAGCCTAAATTTTTTTAAAAACCAAACTACAAATTTACAACTTTTCAAGAAGAATAGACACCTTTTAATATCTGCCTCAAATACTCAGTACAACCCAGTTCTGATGTACGCTTAGTTATAGCGGTATCTTACTTAGCAGCTTTGTTACTATAGAACTGGTGCTTTCCCAAAATATAGAATAGTATGTGCTAGATACCATAATGGATTAGGAAATGTGTAGATACTTGGCATCAGACCTGAAGCAGCACAGAGACAAGCTAGTTTTAATACCGTCCTTTTACTGGATTTTCTGAGTAGGAAGGGGTACTGTTTCTTCAGAGACTGTGGTTAGAGAAGTAGGGAGTGTATATCAGAAAGATTAAAGTCATCACCCTGGCAGTAAGCTTGTTCTCAGTTGAGAAATCCTAGTTTCTCCATTTTCATCTGGCAGTAGCCTGGGGTGCGTTCAAGGCAGAGGTTTGTGTAGTTGTTCCTCAGCGCTGTCTTACGGGAGGATGTATGACAAATTCCTTGAGAACAGGGACCTACCTGTACAACAGAGCCTTATTTCCCTTTGCCTACTTTTTTCCCCCTTGAGAGTTCTCAGTTCACTTCTTTCCCTCTTTCTGTCTGTCAACTTTTACTCCCTCAGCATGAATAATTTTTTATTTTACTGAGATTGCCACGGTTAAAACAGTAGGTACAAGGGAAATTACAGTATTTCATAGTATAGACCTGAGCCAGCTGAACTAAAACTAGCTTGAGTGTGCTAACTTACCAGGGAAGGGTGCAAAGTGGAATGAAATGTTCATAATTAAAAGCACTTTATGTCTCTTTACTATTATCTCCTATAGACTCTGTTTACATATATTCCTATACAATTTCCACATTTCTAGTCAAGAAAAACTTACTGGTGCAGCAGCGTTAAGCAACAGAAAGTTTCTAATTAACTCTAGAACTTGTTCTGCTATGGCAAAGTGTATTTCTTTCCCATCAAGTGCATAGTACATCTACTAACCTATTTTCAAGTAGATAAAGGAGGGAGTTTTGTACTCTCTGATCCCTTTAAACTCTGTTGGAACTCACAAGAAGAAACTGGTGGTGAGTGGACGCCTGCTCTTGCAGCTAGCTTGAGGAAGGAATACTAGAACGTCACTCTTTACTAGCAGCAAGAAAAAATTACATTATTTACTTTTGAGATACATCTGCATTATACCATGCAGCAACTTTGTAATTGCATGGCCAAGCTTGTGTTTTTATGGAGTTAAGAAATGGTAGTTATTTGCTGTTTAGTTTGTAATTGTGAATGGAGTTAAGTACCGTATTCCTAAGATGCGGTGACATGTAGTTTGTTGGTCTTACATTTTACAAGGTCTGTGTCAGTGACTGAATTGAAGAGATAATTGTCCTGTAATTACATGGTAGCTGCCACCTCTTTACATGTTCAGAAGCCACCATGTATTTCTTCTGAGATTATTTGTGCCTTGCAAAATGATGAAATACTAGAATGTTATGAGCAGGCATAAGGATATGAACAGTCAGAGGACTGTTTAGATGAAAGATCTTAAATGCATTAACGCCTCAGAGAGGTGTTTATTTTGGTTTAATTTTAAGCTTCATAGAAAATCACTTTGGAATTCAGCCTGCATGCCTGTCTTCAGGTTTATTTTACTTCCCTGAGTTTGCATGAATGCCAGGGGATTAGGTGGCTGTTGATTCGTTTAAATCTTTGGAGCTTTTCTAGCCTTAACCCGTTCCACAAGGTTTGTGCCACACCACCAACAAAGGGGAATCTGTTCAAGGACTACCTGTGGAAAGAGGAAAGAAATATTCTGGGGACAGAGAGAAAAGTTTTATATTCTGTGATACATTAACCTTCAAAGATTCCAGTACTTTAGCAGGGGAAAATGTTTTTACTTCTTTTTTATTTTTGTAAGCGTCAGTCTTTTGATTTCTGTTCTGGTTGATTGTTTCAGGGATCACGGTGGTATTTTCTTGAACAGTCTCATTGGCAATGGAAGAGCGTGATTTGTACAGTTCTTTTATTTTTGTAAATTAGTTGTATCTTTAATGCTGCATATTTTAAAACAGCGCTAAAAGTATATAAAGATTCTGGGAGTTTCTAACAAATTTTCACTAATCAGTGAATACCAGTGAGCTGAATGCCTCTCATGCTGTGGGATATGATAAAAATCTTGAGAAGCAGAGAGATGCTTATACAACTAAGATCAGAGCGAGTTCCAGTAAATGAATCTGCTTTGGTTGTACCGTGTCCTTGATGTCTCTGATACTTGATCATAGTGCAGAGATAGTTAGAATTCTGTATATTCATTAAGTTAGAAAGTTGTAAGTTAGACAAAATGTCATCACTCGGTCTTGCGTTGGATTAAGAATATATCGAGAAAGAAATTGTCATTTAAAATAAAAGATTATTCTTTTTCTCCGAAGACAGCCCGCTCATAAAGTTCATGGATAACAATAATCAGATAGAAAAATTATATGCATTGCAACTTACTGATGAAAACTAATACGGGATTAAGATATGTATCTGAGACTGTTGTACCGTATCTCACACCTGTAATTTATGACTGTTTAAAGTCTCTTGCATGTCATGTCAGTTGTAGGTACTGCAGAAAGGCAGTATCATATTTTGATTGGGTATTCATTTAGTCGTGGAACTTTGTATCTTTACTCTGGAAGAACATCTAGCCCGCTTTATTAAAGAAAGAAGAATGAGATTTTCTGGGCTGTGCTTGTGCTGTTTTCTCTAAAAGGAAGGTAAGCGTTTTGACTAAAATACTGAAAGCATGATTTCTGAGAGCAAGGGTGATTAAAAACTTTACAACTCTCTCATTATCTATATAAGTACAAAGATTACTCATATTTTAATCAGATTTTTATATATATGATCCAAGTAATAAAACTGCTTGTCATTTATCTCACCCGAGCAACATAGAACATACATTTCCTGTTTTACCCTATTTATCATATCTGAAAATAACAAAACAGAATTGAACGAGGTGCAACTTTTCTGCAATTTCATGAAATTTGGTATGGTTACATCACTGTGTCTCAGTCACAGTGCCAGTATCTCTACAGGACTTTTCCGAATCTCAGTGCTTTATTTCACAATGTTAAATGTTTCCTGTTCTTCTCCAGTACGTTCTCATTATTAGATGGCATTGAGGCAGCCATTTAAAAGATTACATTTCAGATTTAAGGTGTACTTGTGCCTGACAGTTACAATGTCATCTGTTAAAATATGGACTCGGCAACCCTAAATAGGAACGGACTTCCAAGTTCCAGGTGTCAGCCCTTAAACAATACTTTTGATTTCTGTGCTGCATATGTTGGTCTTGAGCAAACCTCTGTAATGGTTTATTAGACTTTAAAAGGTGCAGTTTCGTAAAATAAACTTGATTTGGCTACAGAATAATAATTACACTGTCTCATAATCTGTGCTGTTCTGTGAAGAGTGATTACATCCAGTCTCTGCATTAGTGTTTCCTGTGTCACCAAATCTGCTAGACTCCCACTTTGGTGCTAACTCAATTTAGAGATGAAAGAAGGTCATCAGAGAAACAGCACCTTGAAATGGTCACATCGGCAGCTTGTTTGCCTGCTGCTCACTCTATGTTTAACTGCTGCATTGGTGAGGGAGGTTTTAGGTATGTGGGAGGATCCTGCAAGAGGCAAAGTGCAGAACCCTAGAGACGATGAGCCAGAAGCGATGCCACATGAGATTCCCGTAAACTACTGAGTCTTTAGGGCAGGAACCATCTTTTTCCCTGAGTTTGTACAAGGCTTCTAGCCTAATTTGCCAGGATCATAGACACTGGCAAAATTAGGATAATAATAATAATATACTCATTATTTCACCAGGTTCTGCTCTTTCAATCAGTGAGCTAGATGTAACTCAGCTGACAGCATAGTATTCTATTTGGGCCCACACTGCTGCAATAAGTGCAGCTGAAGTGCAGTAACTCAAATAAATAAATTTTAATAAATAAATTTAAAAAACCCCACCCCAGAGACAGGACACCAAATACAAAGAGGTGTATTTCTCTCCAGACACACCTGAAGTATAAGAAGTATTTTCTAAAATGCGCTTCAGGTAGCACTTGTGTACCTTGTTTGACTAGAGTAGGTAGGCTTGTGCAAAGCAGTCTTTCTTTTTAGCGTGCAAAAGCCCAGCGGATGCTGAGATGCAGGAAGCGTTAAAATACATCAGCTGCAGAGGGAAAACACTACAGTTTCATTTTCTGTGAATGGTAAGAATGTGTTCCTTCAGATCTCACTGATTTAACACTTTCTCTATCTACTGTGGTGATTACATGAAAAACCCTGCAAGCATTTCCAGAGACCTGATGGGAATTCTGCTGCTTAAGTCATCACGTGCAGTCGCAGAGCTTTGAGATGAGCAATGTTTCACAGCTTTGCCTTTTACTGTGAGCTTCAGGGACTGTGGCGAGATTGGGCTTGTCTGAATTTGTAACTAGTACGAAGAAGCATTCAAAGATGCTATAAATTATCATGTAAGTATTTGAGACCTTTTGGAATATAAATAGCTACATAGTTTTGAATGGAAAAATATTTCTCACAGTATCTTGATTTCCCACCTGCTGGGATAATTGAATCCAAGGGATAGGGAATATAGTAGCTTTTTCAGATCAGCATTACATTCCTCTTTAAAATAAAAGAAAATATCAAGCAAAATAAGTATTTTAGAAGGCAGATTGTCAGAGGTGTCATACAGCTCACTGGATAATATATACCTCTGTGCAATCCTCAGGAGCGTGTATGGTTTTTATCCAGGAATAGGGGGATGTACAACAGCCTGGAACACATGGCAGAAAATGTACATGAATGTGAGTCTGTTCTTAAAAACATTTTTAAAACTTCAAATATTAAAATATCTAAAAACGCAAAGCTTGTTTAGGCTTGCGGTGGTTATTGGGTCTCAATAACCTTTCACCTAAAAAAGTGTTACATTTTCTTATTGAAACCAGACTATTTACTTACTTTATTGCTTGTTCCAGCAGGCAGATTTCCATTTCCCACTGACACTGCTGTCTGGATTGCTGCAGTATTTGCACTCATAGTCAATGTAATACCCACTCCACCAGAAACACGGGAGTTGAGCAGTACTAGGGCAGGTTTTGGTGTAAACACACTGAATGTTACTTTCTCCAGTTGCTGCCTTATTTACTACTGCCTTGCAGTCTCTACCTGTGCTTTATACACGTGTCTTTTCTTGCTGATCTTTGATTGCAAGATCTTCAAGTCTTTTGGCATCACAGGTGCGTTGCACGTGCAGCAGTGAAACTCCAGGCTTCAGGTGATACAAGGCACCTAAAGATAGGAGTTTGGGACCACAATGAACTTCTTGTATTTCAGAGTTGTGCTTCAGATCAATAACTTTCAAAATCCGGAGAAAATTAATTCCAGTATATGAGCAATGAATTGCACATGTTTACTAAGTTGTGAAGAAGTTCTGATGGGGAAACTCCCCAGCAGACCCCCTTCCAAATCCCTTTTGTTCTCATTTCCCGCAGTCAAGCCCATCTGGCAGTTTTGTGATACCGGACATAACCCATAAAAACTTCAGCTGTTTGATCTTCTTGAGTAAATGAATTCTCAGTCACTGTGATCAATGTTAGCTGTTCATCATCTCAGGACTCCCAATACCCTATGCCTGCAGCCTGGCTGCCAGCCCAACCAGGGTGCTCCTTGTTCTCACGTAAAACCTGAAATCTTACGAAAATCTCACAATAGTTACAGCACAGGTGGTATCCATATTCAGTCCTCATAACTTCCCTGTGGTACACTTTATTGTAAGTTTTATTGCCTAGTATTTTTCTCTATCCACATTTTCTCTGTAATTCTTAAAATCAGGAAAAAAAGTAGAAGCAAACTATTGACTTGGCTCAAAAATACTTTGCTTTTTCTTTCCACCCTCCTCCATCGCCTAGTAAAATAGCTTTGCTGAGGATTTTCGGTTCTTTTACTTGTAAAACAGCCTATGTGTATTTAAACTGGTTACAAGGTAGAGTTTTGAATATGTTTTGTCTTAAATATGCTGAAACGAAACATTGATTTCTCCAAAACTTTTCCCAGTGGAAAAGTTTCTGAATGCTTGAGTTAAGCGTGGACATTATGAAACTATAAATGGGAATATGTATAAATGGGAATAATTATAAATGGGTACACTGCCTCTCAGATGCTGCTCTGTGCCACAGGTGGTGGTCTCCAGTCACCGACACATCACCAAGCCGTGCTCCAGAGGTGACAAGTGGTACCCCCAGTGCTGGTGGGAGAGGTCTCATCCGAGCAGGTAGAGCAGTGCCCCTCACCCATCCCATGCACAGGCCAAACCCAGCCTTTGCCACAGACCCTGTCAATAGTGAACTGGGCAGCACAGCCTCCAAATTTCTCCCTGAACCAGGCTTTTCAATAAGCAGAGCATGAAGAACCCCATCATAAATGTCCTCTGCAGAGTAATGTGTGGGCCAGGCACTGCCCTGCAGCCTGCAGATGTCCAGCAGCAGAATGAATCTGCGCTGACCTGAATCGGCACTAAAAATAGATCCTGTGACACAGGACTAGGGAGAGGGGAAAGCTTAAGCATCAACTCATGGCCACTGCTGACTTTTGCATTTGAATAGATTTTTTTTTTTTTTTTGGAACAGTAAACAAGAAGCAAACGTGATTAGACTGTTGTTAAACCTGAGTCCATGTTTTAGCACTGTAATTAATGTTGCACCCGGATTTTTCCCTAAATTTCCTTATTTGCCATTTCATATCACTTAATGAAAGTGACTAAGAGATTTTGCTGAAAATGCTTGTGCAGTATTGACTAGGAGGATAATTTTAGGAAAGTTTGATAACTAGAACACATTTTCTGTTTCATAAAAATTTTTTTTTTCCAGAAAAATATTTTATAGGGTCTTGTGATTTAGTGGCCTGCCTTCTCAGCTAAAGACTGAAGATGAGTTTTTCAAAGTAAAGGTGTGGGAGGGAAAAAGAAACAAAGCGTGCCATAATAATGAGCAATGTGAAGACTGTTGATTCCAGTTGCCTCAAAACAGATTTACAAACAGCTTAAAGAATCAATTTAAATTTTAATGCATGAATAACAAATGCATTAGTCACATTAGGGTTTAATGAAATGTTTATGAAGTAGCAGCTTTGTAGCATTGTCCCTTGAGGAGTAATTCATTAAGACGGATCTGATGGCACATTCTGGTTTTCCTTTGTCCACTATGTAGGCCACTTAGGAAGGCAGATGAAGATAGGGTACCCATCATTGCTTCAGGATTAACAATCATCTGGAGAAAGTTAGAAATTCTCTTGTAGTATCTGTGCTTTGCCAGCTGCTACTTTACCTGCAGTAAATTCATAGAGGCCCTTAAAATCAACAGTAGAGCCTTGGACTTCCACACAGCTCTTGGCAGGAACAGTGTGAGAAACTGAGCCTGACAGACAGTTCAGTTCACAACAACTGAAGATTGCGAAGTACTTATAATTAAGGTGAAGCGCTGCCTTTTCTGCCCCACTTTACATGCTTGTCCATGCTGTTTGTCTTCCGTAGGTGACCTGTGACTAGGAAGTCTGAGTTTCTCCAAGGACAAGTACTGCAGTTTGCTGTAGTCTCTACAGGCATTATGGAAATGGGGAACATGTGCTCCCATCCCAGCTGCATCAGGGTTGTACCAGCTACCCAAGTATCGTACAGAGAATCAAAGAGTCGAATACTTCTGCTTTGCTGTAGGAGAAGGCCAATGTGACAGCTCATCAGCAAAATAAAGTCTTGATGGACAGCTGGTGGGCAGAGCTGCACTGAGTAAGAGCAGGAGCTGGCTGTTCTTTGGTTTAGTTGTGGCTCCATGTGATCCGCAGAGGTAATGTAGGCTAGTGGGTGGGATGCTGGTGTGGGACCAGATGGAGTTAACATCTGAATGGGTTATGTACCTAAATACCACTGAAGTGGATATTTGGATTTAATAGCTGAATTGCTTTGCTGCTTCTGAAAATACTGCTCGCAGCTCTGAAAGTCTTGTCTTAGCTGTTCCACGTGCCATTTTGCAAGCTCTGGAGAGTATAATTGTAGCCTTTCCCTAATACTGTGTAACGAATGCATGAAAAATTACATCCTCTGCTGCTAAGGTAATAGGGAGACCCTGCTTTCCTTCAGACTCATAGTTGGAGCGAGTTTATTGCTTATGATGTTTGTAAGGACTATAAACGTAGAAATTAAAGAAAACGAGTTGGCTGCAGAGGTAAGTTTAAAGGTACTATAGAGATATCATTAACGTCACATACTCGTTTGTATAAACTCTGAAACAAAAAAAGCTGCAGTGGCTCGTATGGTGAGGGCATACTTGCTGCTCTCTGCTTTGATTTTCTACACAGTTCAAGATTAAGGCCATGTTTGAACAATATCCTGGATTAAATAGGTACATGAAAAAAAGTAGTCAGATGAGACCGTTTGCTACATTTGAATTAAGTTGCTTCCCTAGCAAATCATTCTGTGACTGCAATAACTCTCCGGGCATGGAAATATTGACTGATGGATGCGTGACTCCCTCTGAATTACCCTCACCTATGTGTACTAATGCAGAGAATATAGGCAGTGCCTATTCTTTGGCAATGACTGGAAAAGTAATTCATGCTCTAGGTTACCGTTGTGGTTTTTAACAATAAAGGCTGCACTAGCTTTGTACTTTCATTAAGGAGTAAATCCAGCAGAGAAACAAAAGAGTGTTGAATACGTCAGCCCCTGCACTGTTACGTGCCAATTTAGCCAATATCATGTAGTGCGATCTCTCTGCAGTGTGAGAGAATGAAAGAATTTAGAGCAGGTTCTTTTCCTCAGAGTCCTTCACACAGTGTAGCTCCAAATCGTTGCAGTTCGGCCTTTCTGCAAGAAGTAATTTTGTGTGTATGCGTGGTTTGTTATTTTGGGGTGTTTATTATTTTTACATAAAAGTGCAGAACTTTATTTGAATTCATTAGTCCAGTTATTTTGTGGGAGAGGAAGTTTCCTCCAGAAAAAAAAAAAAAAAGAGTTGTAGAAGTGTGTGCAGAAAAATATGGTATGCTTTGGTGTTTGAATATGGAAACCAAGATTTCTCCTTTTAGTAAGTCTGAAAAAAGTATACCAATGAACTCTTGCATACAGGATGACTTTAAATAATATTCCTTAGGCTGAAAAGTGCTAACATTAACAGAGGACCTAGTATCTTTGGGGAGCACAAGCAAGCCTTTATGCAAGAATGAAGGCATTTTGGACAAGGATGACCTGTCCAAGATCAAAACCCAACATACTCCCAGTTGGTTTGAAACATTTTGGCAGTTGCTGTATTTTAACTTGTTCGTTTTGTATGTAATGAAAACCACCACTAAAACAAAAAATAAATAGTTTCCAATGTTTATCTGGCCTCAAATGAGATATTCACATTGTGGTGTTTTGACAGTGATCATAATCACAGAGAGGACTGTTCCTTTGGCTATTACCTAACTTTAAAAAGCAAATCTCCCAGTGTGCCTTTGATACAGTAAGTTTTTAGGACGCCAAGACCTTAGTGCCTGATGGCTGACATTGCACTGTGATCTTCACCTGCCCATTCCTGAGCATCGTAAGTAGCAATGTCCCTACTGGACCTCCTAATCTCCATCTTAGCCACCTCTCTGTGGTAAAAGACAGAACTCAGCACAGGGTGCAGATACTGCTTTGTTAAGACAGATTTTCATTTCAGGGAGAGGGAGGAATGAGAGGGCTTCCTTTATAATGGAGAAGGATCTTACCAACAATGCCAGAATTGCTCTTAGAGAACGGAGCTGTGTCCAAGAGCGTTACTGGAAAGTGTTCCCTGAAGATCAGACCTGGAACTTACCTCACCCCCAGGAAATCTATTTTGGGGCTAAGAGCTATAAATATGAAATGACAATTAACATGCTGTTTCCTCCAATTACTTTCTTCTCCTTTTTTGTTGTTATTATTGTGTTTCTTACATGAAGCCCAATTTCATTACCAAGAATATGAAACCCTTGACTTGCAGATAGTCTGATAAATAACATAGATCAGGGTACTTTTAGCGGAGGGAAAAGAATCACCTGCTGAGAGTGTCCTTGAGGATACACTAACAAGTATGTCCTTCAGACAGTGGGGAGATGCCGTTCTTGCATGTTATCTTTCTGAATTTCCTGTAAGGCTCAGCATGTTGGTTGGAGTAAACAAGGGTACACCCAGACCGCTGCTGCAGGTTATTATGAGTTGAAATAGCAGGTAGCTCACATTATTTGTGTACAAAGTTTCAGTTCCTTAATGGCCTACCAAATCTTGAAACTAGGTTTATACACATACCTCTGTGGCATTTGGGAAAAAAAGCCGCATGTTTCTCTAGGAAAGATTTCTTAAGCAAATGCAGACCTTTATGCTTTGATCATAAATTCTGTACATTGAATAATTTATGTTGACCAGGATTCTCAAATACCACCAGTGAAAATACAAATAATGCTTGTTCCTTTTCATGAGAAAGCTTCTAAGAGCAGATAAATGTTTTGTTAGAACCTCCATTTCAGCTAATAGACCTCCAGAAATTAGGGCACTGAGCTGTAAACTTCACATCCTGTTTTTTCCTTAATGCCATCTGGGGAAAAGAATAGAATCTGGGCTTTACTCTTTCCACAGATCATACGTGAGATAATGGTGCAAGCAGAAAGGTTACAGCTTGACTTTGTTGTATTGTGACAGTCGCCACTGGTGTGAAACCTAAACCTTGTCTTAATCTCTGAACTTCGCTGGCTTTATTTTCAAAGCAGCAGCCTCGATTTAAAAGCTATCATGAGATCTCTGACTTGAGATTCTGGCTGCCTGAGGCTGCTGTGGTTTATGGGTCTCCTCACAGTGGCCATATCTCATCTGACCCCTCATTAAAATATGCTGCCCACTGCCCTGGCAGGAGAAACAGAGAGAAGAAACTTTCACTCTGGACTTTCTTCTTGCTGAACATTGCAGCCATATCAATACTACTGAAGTTTTTTAGATCCTTTGTAAAGCTTGTGCCTTCTATTGACATATAAGGCTGTTTCCTCTAGACTCTCCTCAGATTACTAAGGCACACAAGCCAAGGAACTGGGTGTTTCTCAGCCTCTGCGAAGCAGTCGTTGCAGTGTTGTTACAGGAAGAGGAGACCTATCAAGGCTCTTTTTGCAACAGAGGATTCAACTGTTGCACAGAGGAAACAGCAAAACCATCAGTATTGTTACTTAATTCTCCACAGTTCTGAGAAGAAAATGAACTTCTGGGTCCTTTAAAATATGCAGCAATGGGACAGTTCATGATTTCCATCTTGGTTTGTGTTTTCAGAAGACGACTCCCAAGAGGTTTCTGCTAAGCACTTGAGTTTTCTTTTTTTTTTTTACGTTTAGTGTAACAGAAATAATATTAATAGGGTTTGAGTTTTTATTTCCTCATTAAGCAGTCAGCAGGAGCTCACTTAATGGAGCACAAACTCACAGTTATTACATTATCACTTAATTATTCAGCACTGACATCACTGCATCTTCACAGCAGGCACCCTCACAACTTGGAAAAGGGTGCGTTTCACTTCGGCTTTGTATGTCTTGATGAAAACAGGGTTACGGGAGTAGCTGGAGGTGGTGCTGGGTCAGATTGATCCTGCCGTGGTGCACATGGCCTTTTATACAAACCAGGCCCTCAGCACAGAGCGTGAGTCATGGGAAGTTACTGTGAAATAGGGCAGCTACAGGGAAGAGTAATCAGGGGAAAGGAGCTGACAGTAAAAATGTCGCATTGCTATACAACTGTACTCGCCTCGCCGAGGTATTTTTAGGTTGTTTAATAGACAGAGAGGAAGGGAGGGATGGGTGTTTTTGCAGTGGTAAAAAAGGTGTTCAGATGAATGTTCTCAGGTCTCTGATTGATAGACAAACTACTAATAACACATGAGGTTTGAGAAAATGGAATGTGGAATATTGACTATCACAGAATAGTCACCCCATATCTGTAGATATGGTTTGAACTCTACCTGCCTAAGAGGCTGCTGCCTGGTACGATTTTACCAGCTGAGCTTTTTGGATCTTTGTTGTATTTTGAATAGACTTTAGAAGTCTTTTGAGTGTCTTATTAGAGAGCAGGAATACATAGGATGTACATCAGATCTCTGATATCTTACCATGTGGTCTACGCATTACTTCTATGCACTTTGTACTAAAACTCATGGACTTTTCATGAGGTAAATGTCCTCTGTATGCAACGGAGGTGAGACGGCAGATCTGACAGAAGCTGAACAGCAGCAGACGAAGCAGGAGTCCTGCAGTCTGGCACACGCAGATGCATGGGTTATAAACCCCACACCAGCTTTCTTTAAAGAGATATCTTGATTGCAGTTTTAACCTAGATTGGCAGTTGGGTGCCAGCACCTGGAATAGCTCAATTCAAGTGTAAGGAAGTGCCCCAGAGTCCATACTGGCATCACGTTCGGTCTATAGGGGCTTAAGCCATTCTTCAGCCACAGTATCTTCTTCTTAACATCTCATGACTCAGAGTCATCCTATGTCTTCTTACCCCCTCCTGCAATGTTGTTTGGTTTTTGTCCAGCCACATAAGAAGACATGATCTTAATTTAATTAGTTCTTCAATAAACAGTTTCTGTCTATAGCTTTTGTTCCAGTGGAAAAAAACTATAAACAGTCAAGGACGGTGATGACCTGTACTAGCAGCTGGCATCAGTGCAAATCTACTTTTGAGAAAAGGAGGAGGTGCCTGATAAACCCAAAACTTACTTGGGCCAGCCACCTATTACCTTGAGAAGACCGAGTAGCTACAGCAATTGATGGTCTTTGGTAGCTGCATACTTATGCTCCTAGGAGGCCAGCTTTCTCAAATGGCATCTATTAGCTGTGCCACAGCAGGACGCACAGAGACAGAAATCATACCTGCTTGGAGGAGGATAGGAAAATAGCAATTCTGAGTTGTCTACCTGCCCTGGTACTACTGGTGATCAAGGCAGTTCTTAAGTACCGCTCATGGAAATTTGCTCTGCAACTGTCCACGTGGCTGCTTCATGCAGGGTGAGGATTGCTGAAGTCTATGTAAAGGGGTAGTAGATATTCCAGACTCTGCAGCCATCAGGGCAACCCAGCCAAGAGGTCATCTGCCACTCCTTCAAGTGTAGCTACTTGAGCTTACTGCTCACCCATCATGGCAGCCTTCACAAGAGGACGTTAGTTACACAGAATATACCAGAGGGGTGCCAAAGGATACCAGAGATGCATCATTAGGATTTTACTTCTTTTTTTCTTTTTTTTTTTTTCCTTTTTCTTTTTTTTTTTTTTTTTTTTTTTTTTTTTTTTTTTTTGTTTTTGA